>CBXB010000036.1:222512-233253 GCA_000817185.1 Magnusiomyces clavatus CNRMA 12.647
AAAAAAAAAAAAAAAAAAAAAAACAAAAGCTTGCTCCCCCAAAGATACATTTTCATAAAAACCAATAGATCATTTTATGTAGTTAAGTTGGATGTCATACGTATATTATAACTGAAAGTAAAATAAAAGTCCAAACATTTTTTTTCAAAAAGTATACCATGCAAAATGGTTCAGTATATTTTGAATTTGGTTGTGTTGAAAAAATAAAAAAAATTGATTCACACTTTGTTTTATGTTAACAACTTGTTAATTTTTCATTCAGTTTGTTGATTGGGGATGTTTAGAAACTTTAAAACATGGCGATTGATCTTATTTTTTTTTATCAGTAGGGAAAGATGGATTTGGGCAGAGACAATAACACACCACAAGGGCGAATCATGTGACTTCGCTTTACTTTTAGTTGATTATTACCAGACGGTTTCACAGGCAGAATTCTCAAAGAGGCCAGAAGGAATAACCATTTCAAAATCAGATTTGACAAGTTACTAGCAGTGTGAGTAAAGTTGTGTTACCATCCAGACACATAGAAGCAAAGTACAATAGTGGTCATACCAAATATGTTCAGATCGTTTTAGCCGAAAGTCATTAGCATTTAAGGAGTGTTCATCATTCAACGTTACTTATCATTAGTCGGTATTAATCATAAGAGGATGCTTAGTCATCGTTATGGACATATTTCTCCATGTGGCACATGACATCTATGTAATAGTAGGGTAACTCAGAGGAAATAATATAATAAAAACCATACTGATTGTCAAAAAACGTATAGTTACTCAAACACTTTTTATTTCAAAAAAAAAAAAAAAAAATGGATATTAAATCCTTTACATCAATTTTCTAATCTCTTGTTAAATTTCAAATCATTCAAATTTATGGTGAAAGTTATATAAACCTTCATCATTCCCGTTTTATTTTTATTGCTTTTTTGTTTTAAATTTATTTCATGTATAACTTTAAAAGCTATTATATATAACACTCTCACTTCTTTACAACAACAACAACAACAAAGAGCACAGTATTAATACGCCCTCAATGACAAATTCGGCATTTTTAGCAATACCGGCATTTTTTATGGCATGTTCTCTGTGCTGTGCTGTGTTCACCGGCATCATGCGTCGACGAAGACAGGTTCTAGATCCCTATGATATTGAGAGTCAACCATATTACAGCTCTGTGGCCGATTTGATTGTAAGACCTGAAGATTTAAACAATTCTAACAACGAATCGACTGAAGCCTATGTGACCTGGGTACAAATGCTTAGTAAGGTAAAACGGAAACCAAATTGTCTAACGGCTTTTGAGCTTGACATGATTTTTCCTGCTCAGAAACTAAAAGACGCCAAAATAGTCTCGCCAAAGAATTCAGAAAGCAATTTGGCGGCTAATTCAACAACCGTAAACAACGAGATTACTACAAAAAACAAGGAGAACGTGACAACTAATACAACAAAAACCTCTGTAGAAGATTCTAAAAACGTAACAACAACAGTCACCAGTCCACAACAGCAAAAAACAATCTCCAGTCAAAGCAGCATAACAGTCAACTCACTCAATTCAATCAGTCCTAAAGACGAAGATAGCAAACAGAAAGTTCTAGCAGAAAAGGATATCACCGAAGTACCGATCAACTCAGAAACCGCTGATGAACCAAAACTCGATAAGGACGTTTTTCAAATCTCTTTTTACACCGCCACTACAGATATGGAACAAGAGAAGCTTCTTCCAGCCACAACCGAGCACTGCACGGAAGTAGATGTTATATGTTCCATCTGCCAAACCGTCATTGGCAAAGAAGATGTAGAAGAAGACTGGGAACTTGACCAAGTACCAAGAAACGAAGAAGTGAAAGTAAGAATCCTTCCATGCAACCACTGCTTCCATGACAAATGCATTTCGCCATGGATCCTAGAAAAACGAGCCAATTGCCCATTGTGCAAACGGTCGTTGATCAATGAAGTGACAATGGATATCCTACAAATAGAACTTGAAAACGATCATGAACAAATACCACATCAATTGTCAAATGATAATTTGTCTCGCAACAACTGAGCCTTAAAGCTCAATTTCGTTGTCTTTCTTTTTTCTCTTTCTTTTTTTCTTGTACTGAAAAAGTTTTCAGTTATGATAATTATTATTTATTTTTTTACTATTTTACTTTATCGTTTCTTAATTTACTTATCTGTTTATTTTCTCTTTTTTTGTTGCTTATGATAATCACGTTTGTAAAGTTTACAGAATTTTCTAAAGAATAAAAAACTAATTGTTTATGTTGCACTATTTAAATTCTCGGAAGGGTTACGTTTATATTATTCTTACCTTGATATATATGTTTAATTATTTAAAATCTATAATGATTTTTTTAGGCCTTGATTTTCTATAAATGTTATTAGAATTGTGTCATGACGGCTGTTTATGAAATATACACACCGGCTGAAAATTTTAATATCGATATTAATACTAAAAAAAACATAAAGTATAGAGAGGCTAATATTTAGATTCATATTGTGAGTAAGGCAATGTGTAAGCATATTGTTATTTTATAGATGCTGAAGTAGATTGAGCCTCATTTGCTTAATTTTTTTTTTTTTTTTTAATTTGATACAAAATCGTCCATATGCGGCTAATTTTTTTATAGCATTTATTAATTTGCGAAAACTCCATTCGTTGAGTGTGTACATGTCGTATATGGGGTAAAAATGTTATATAATTTCTAAAAAAACAACTCCAACCCACAAAAAAAAAAGAATACTACATTATCCGACTAAGCCTTGTTTCACACTATTTCAAAATCAAACTGCCAAGTAGATTTAAAATAATATATAAATAAATGTATTTTTCTAAGTATTTTTTCTTTTATTTCTTTTATTAGTTAAATAACAAAAAACTAAACTACATTTTCTTATTTGACACTCTTAACAACCAACATATTTAGTAATGGAAGAAAAAGTCATATTGTTAACCATTTTACTCTCTCTCCTAGGACTCATTTGTTTCGCTGGTCTTGTCTTTTATTTCAAACGACACAAGGATATAAAAGACTATTATCAAGTAAAGGATTCCTACCTATATTCTTCTTCAAGGCCTGATAGTAGAGTATTAAGCTACCAAAATATGGAGAAAAGAGACATGGAAATACTTATGTTGCCAATGATAAATCCCATGGATAAAGGCCTGAAATATGCTAGTGAATTAGAAGCTCAGAATTATGCAAAAGCAACAATGAAAAACTCGAATGACCATTTTGAAAAACAATATTCCATTTATTCTCCTATTATTGAAGGAGAAACTGCTAAAGCTGATATTCAATCTGTTACACAGTATAACGAGTCAAACACTAAATCAACCAACTATCAACTCAAACTGGATTCCATTTTTACCCCTTGTTATGCTTCATTAGACTCAAATATACATTTATGTGATTCGGATACCAAAATGACCTGCAGCGTCTGTTTTGGAGTTATTAAAAAGGAAAATTCAAAATATGAACCGTTAGGTCAAGTAGTGTCTATGGACGGAAACGTCAAATTAGAGCTTAGTTCTTGCAACCACCACTTTCATTATGAATGCTTTTTTTATGTCTTGAAAAATAAGGTTACTTGTCCTATCTGTAACACATTTTTCACGTTAGAAATGCCAACAGATAGGGAGATGGACAGCTATAAATCTCTATATCAAACCTCTCCAACTTATTTTCCATGAAAAAAGTCACTTGATTTCATATTAGATTTGTCAGAGACACTAATGCTAACTTATGTAGGCCTTAGTTACAAATAATATAGTCAATGTAACTGTGACAGTAAAACCTCCAACAAAAAATGAAATTGATTATTTATTAATAATAGATTTTTTTTTTCAAAATTTCACAATTTTTTATGAAAGAAAAAGTTATTGAAAATGAAAAAGGTTGTAGATATACATATCTTTTATCAAAAGTTTACTTTTGGCTGTCTGTTTTTAATTGATAAGCAGATTGTATAATAGATTAAATGTCTTATTTATTTTTCAAGATCAAATATTATAATTTTTCTTTTGAAATCTTCATTATAATGCCGTGTGAATTTGGCGTTTCTTGCCTTTAAAATACTATGAGTTACAATCAAACCTTATTCAACCCTCATTTCTTTGAAATATATCAAACCTAGATCATATATTTTATTTATCTTATCTTTATGTGTTTTTTCTTTAGTTTCTTCTTATTTTTTTCATTATTCAAGTTTCAATTTAAACTAAAAATTAAAAAAAAAAAAAAAAAAAAAAAAAAAAAAAAAAAGTATTATTGACATTTAAAATTAATATTTATTACTAGTTTTTGGAGAAGAAAAAAAAATGATAGAAAACTGGGCAAAAATCTTGATGTCAGTGTACTTTCCAGTTGTTACCTTTCTTTTCATATCTTATGCAATTTGGAAAAGCAAACACATAAATCGACAGAGAAGACAAGCTAGTGATTTGGAAAACCAGCAAACATATCAGCAAAACAATCCTGGACAATCTCCAGAGGTTTATTCAGAATGGACACGTTTATTAGGGGAAGTTTACCGTAAACAAAATTGCTTGACTCAATATGAACTTGATATACTCTTTCCTATTAAAAAACTGAAACACACAAAAATTGGTGCTCCTCTACCAAATATTTCTTCTACTGGTAACGTTACCTCGTTAGCAAATAATACAATCCCAAATTCTAATGGCGTGAAAACATCAACAAACCTGCAAAAAAAAGAAAAAGCAGTTGATGATACCAATAGTTTGACAAATGAACAAGAAAAAAAAATTATTCAAGAACCCCTTACAGAAAAAGATATAACAGAAGTCGAAATACCACCAGCTGCTTTAGAAATTTTGGAAGAGCAAGTTAATAAGGAAGATTCTAATACTTTCAGCAAGAAGCAGAAAAAACAAAAGCAATCTAAGGCCAACACAAACCAGTATTACCCAACACCTGATACAATATGCTCCATATGCCATGCTATCATTGGCAAAGAGAATGTAGACGAAGACCAAGATCTGACAAAAGTACCAATTAACGGAAAAGTAAAAGTAAGAATTCTCTCATGCAACCACTATTTCCATGACAAGTGCATCTCTCAATGGGTTTTGAAACGTCAGGCCAACTGTCCTCTATGTAAAAAGAATCTTATTAGTGAGATTACAATTGACATTTTAAAAAAAGAAAGGCGATCTCAACGCCGAAGGGCATAGGTAGGCACTGTCCTATTCCTAAGCCAGTGTCTATATGCAATAATCAATAATGTAACTATTTTCTATTCTTTTTTTTTTTAACTATTCTATAAATTTATTTATATCAATTTGATTAGTTATTGTAATTTTGAATAATTTTCTTTCTTATCTAAAAATAAAGTTATTTCATAAAATATGATAGGTATAGGAAACCTTCTAAAACTTAAGGCTTGAATTAAATGATTTTTTTTTTTTTTTTTGATAAACTCTAATTTAAAAAAGGGGAATTATGCAATAAAAAAATTCATTCAGAATTTATTGATTTTACTCAGGCACTCAAATAGTATTTATTTTTTATGCTCTCAAATTGTTTGTCCTACTAATTTCAATCCAGTGTCTCCTTTAGCAATTCTCGAGTAGTAAAGCATTCCATATAATTGTACAAAACGTGCTAATCAGCTTGAAATTTGCTAGCTGTATTTCTGTGAATGGGTTTAAAAGTACTCAAGATGCAATATCTAATTACAGAAAAAAACGTTACTTAAATCGAGATCAAGTCAAAATAGTTTGAGCAAAAATTAATCATGAAATTCTTTTTTTTATAATTGACATCAACCTAGTAATTTATGATTTTTTGGTAAGGGTAACAATTTACGTATATAGTTGAAAAATAGAATGTATAATACAGTGTCAAATTAGATCCAATACCTAAATAGATGACAAAGTTTGCTGGTAATATTGATTATCTGTAATTACTGCCTTTTCAAATAAAGAGCCGCTAAATTGCTTTTAAATCATCCAGCAGATTGTTTCCTTGTGTAAGATACTATTGTGCAAAGATGTAAGTATGCCTCTTGGAATTAGATTCGGTGGCTAGATAAATCTCTCACACAGCTAGACTTTCAGTCAGCCTTATGTAAATTCACAAAGCAAGCGTTACACCAACAATAACAATTCAAAGTAGCTTGCTTAAAAAGTTTTCGATATCTGGCTAATACTTAGTTACTATGGCAATTTTTCATTATTTTATTTATGTTAATTCATAGTTGATTTGCAATGAAAAAAAGAGTAGAAAAAAAAAAAAAAATATGTATTTGGGCATATTTTATGTAGGCGTGATTTTAGGGCTGAGTGTCGCAATTACACATGTAGCTAACAAAAACAAAAACAAAATCATTGAGGTGCGGAGAACTGTTTTTTTGTCACTTTTTTTCTTCTACTTACTCCTTCTCTCAGCCATCATTCACTTTAAATCAATTCAAACCTTTGCCAATACACCTTTTTTGGATTTATTTTTTTGAACGCATCGCAATGTCATTTGACGCCGGTATGTATTATTCATTCAATACTTGTAAGTGCCATTGCCTACTAACCAACATATATATTCAAATGCAAGTAGACTCTTATCTTGACGGAAAAAGAAGTGAGCTTTATGCTTTTCACAGACAGCTTGTTGAAATAGAATCGATATCTGGAAATGGTATGTTATTATTGAAATTTTAACTGCATTTTTATTTATTTTATTTTCATAATACAAAAACACAAGCCGCAATCTTAATATATTGATTCAATTGAAAATCAGTCAAGATCCTAAACAGTATCAGCAACAACAACCAAAACCAATGAAAGAATAAAAAAGGAATCTAACTTATAATCAATTTTTTAGAATACGCCATCGGACTTTATCTCAAAAAGTACTTGGAAGAAAAGGGCTATACTGTAGAATGGCAACCGGTCCCCGAAAAGCACGGCCGTGAGCGTGCCAACCTCTATGCTTACAAGGGCAAGTCCCGCAACACCAAGATTCTTCTCACGTCTCATATCGATACCGTTCCTCCCTTTTTCCCCTACCGAATCGAGGGCGACAAGATTTACGGACGCGGAACTGTCGACGACAAAAACTGCATTGCTGCCATGGTAGTTGCTGCAGAAGAGCTCTACGCAGAAAACAAGGTCGGTGAAGATGATCTCGGTCTTTTGTTTGTTGTTGAAGAAGAAGTAGGAGGCCCAGGCATGCAGTTTGCAAATGATAAACTTGGAGTCGATTCATGGGAGACTGTCATTTTTGGAGAACCAACAGAAATGAAGTTGGGAGTTGGACATAAAGGTCTTGTATTTTTTACCCTTGTTGCAAAGGGAAAGGCTGCGTAAGTATAAAGATTTTTTTTTTTTTAAGCGGGGAAAAGGCTTACTATTTATTCTAACTATATCATTTGTTTTTACAAAAAGTCATTCAGGATATCCTGAACTAGGAGTTAATGCTTCAGACTTGATCATTACTGCTCTTTACAAACTTATCAACGCCAAGCTCCCCAAATCAGACCTTCTGGGGGAATCAACAGTCAACGTTGGTGAAATCAAGTCCGGAGTAGCTGGCAACGTCATCTCGCCACACGCAGAAGCTCTTGTCATGATCCGTGTTGCTGAAGACGTTCCCAAAATTGTCCAAGTTGTCAAGGATATTGTAAACGAAGTTTCACCTGAACATCTCTCAATTGAGGAATTGCACACCGTTGATGCTCAATTACTTGACTACAAGGTTCCAGGGTTTGAAAATATTGTTTTGAAATACGCTACAGATGTACCATACTTGAAGGGCAACTTTAAGAGATACTTGTATGGCTCTGGATCTATTCACGTCGCTCACTCAGATCACGAATATGTTCCTATCAAAGAACTTTATGATAGTGTTGATGGATATAAAAGATTGGTTGAATATTCTTTAAAAAAGTAATTGATAATAACCAATAATTAAATGTACTCTCACAGCAAATGCTGGTAATTAAATTTATTTATGAAAAAAAGGAGAAAAATTGCTAACTATTAAAAAATTTTAATTTTCAAATGTCTTTGTTCTGTTCAATCGACAATAAAAAAACAAGGTTGTTCCAAAATGATAAAAAAGAAAAAAAAAAAGAAATCAAATCTTCAAGTTTATTTAAGTTTTCCATTGTTAGGAATGAAGAAAAATGACTTGATTTTTGAAGATTCATCGAAATCAAAGAAGCCTCCTTGAGATCTAGGTTGTTCACCAGAAGTTGCCATTATTACTGTTTCTTCCTCTTCACCGCTTCCAGACACAGACTTCTTTGCATCCTTTCTGGAAGCAGAAAGGATGTCAGATCCATACTCAACATCGTGAGAGTGGCCTTCGTCAATCAATGAAGAAGGTTTGGCAAACATCTTTTTACTCTTGAACAATTCTTCTTTTCTAGCCTTGTCGAAGGCTTTGAAAGGGGTACCCTTAACTCTAGAGTAAACGTATTCAATAGTGACACGAACAAACAAGACAATGGCACCAAAGATTAAACCTCCGAATGGGGCAGCAACAAAGGCTCCAAAAGCACCCCAGTCGTTACCGTATAATCCTTGAGTAAGAATGATAAGTTCAGCACCCTCTTTAGCATTTCCATAGTAGATAGTACCGAAGATAAAGACAGCAAGAATACCTCCCAATCCAGAAGCAATAATTTCAACGCCAGTCAAAAAGTACATCTTACTCCAAAGTCCGAGAAGCAAGGATGGAACAACAGAAGCAGAAATCAAGTCACTGATCAAAAAGATTCTTAGTACATTGGGAGCCTGAAGAGCAACGACAATAGATGGAACCATTACAATAACAACAATCAATCGGACCCAATGTGACTTAAGTCTGTTGCGGAAAAGGTCGTTGGAAATGGTGGAGACCATACCAGACTGCAACGAATCGAAAGCAGAAGTAGACAGGAGAATGACGAAAAACAACACAAAGCCAACAACCCAAGCAGGAAGCTGCAACAAAACATAGAAAAACGACATGTAGCCATCACTGAGATCTGGCTGAAGAAGGCCAGCCCAGTTGGCAATGAGACCAGTGACACCAACAACAACCAAAAAAACGAGAATAAAGACAGAGGCAATAGTGCAACCAATAACAAGATCCTTATCAGTTCGGGAAGCAAAAGCACGGAGCCAAAAAGCAGAGAGGAAACAGTCATTGGTACCAATAGCAACAGGAAGAATGTAAAGCAATTGCCAACCAAGAAGATTTGCATCAAGAAGCCCACTTGGTCCAATTTTTGAGGGGTCAATTTTGATTTGGACACCCATGGCAATACTGCAAAACACAAGAAGAGCAGCAATCATAGTTCCTTGGATGTTATCTGTTATAAAGGAAGTTCTAAATCCACCCCAACTTGTATATACTGTTGTGACAACAGCCTCAACAATCATGGCTGGCAGTGCGTTCATTCCGGTAAGGGTTTCAATGGCTGTTTGTAAAGATGTCAATTCACCAACCATATACAAAAACATTGTAGCAATACTAGATAATATAGTTAGATAATAAAGAAAGCATATAACGATAATCATAGAAACAACTTACGTGAAAAATGAAAGGTATAAACCGGTAACAACACCAAATCGTTCACGAGCCCATTCAGTCAAAACAAATCCTTCGGGTGTATGCTTTCTGATTGTAGGTCCTAAAACAGCAAAAATCATAATGGGGCCAGCCGAAGACAACGCGTAAACCATAAGACCTTGGACGCCAGCAAAAGAAGAAATTTCAGGATATGTAGATAATACACCACAACCCATAGCTATAAGAGGAAAAAACAAATAAAGTAAATAACAACATTATTTTTGCAATATTATAAAAAAATTAGGATATCATGGTTAGATTGTATAGGGTAGAAAAAGTTAAAAATATAATAGGTATCGTATCTAATTGTAACTGTTATAATAGTAATAATAAAAAATCAGGATATAAATTGATAAAAGAAATTGAAA
This sequence comes from Magnusiomyces clavatus CNRMA 12.647, assembly GCA_000817185.1. Lineage (NCBI taxonomy): Eukaryota > Fungi > Ascomycota > Dipodascomycetes > Dipodascales > Dipodascaceae > Magnusiomyces > Magnusiomyces clavatus. The sequence goes on from CBXB010000036.1 coordinate 232,464, forward strand.
TAGATAAGAATCAAAAGAGTTGAAAATTTCATATTATAAATTCCTTCAATAAAATGAAGTGAAAATAAAAGATTTACTTGAAGTTTAAAATTTCTCAAAGGGATTTTTTTTCTTCTTTTCTATCTCATTTATATGGTTACCAAAACGACTCGAGTCGATTTCTAAAGTACATTTCCCGCGCAAGCATTATCCTGATCGGGTGAAACGGTATTATCTCAGCCAGTTCTTTCAAGCAAATAAGCTCGAAAAAACCAGCACCCGCTGCACTAATAGAAATCGATAAAGATAGAAAGAAGAGAAAAAAAATCTTTGTGAAGACATAAAACTTCAAGTAATTTACTACCAATTGTGTAACAATATTCAAGCAAGGTAGTTTTATAAAAAAATCAAGAGAAAAGAAATAACAGAGATTCCTAAGTAATGATAGACTTTTTTAATTGAACATGCATACTAACCTGAAGCAACAAAGTTACAAGCAAGAGGATAAGCTCTTTGTGTTCGGTTGCCTGACAAAAAGTTAGACAATTTAGAATATCTCCATGAAATGAGCAGTCCTAATGCCAAAACAAAGGCAAAAGAGAGATAGATGATCGCGTTTGAAGCAGGTTCAGAAGGAGATCCCATTGTTTTTTGTTCTGAATTTCAATAATGAAAAATATTTGATATTCTTTTTTATAAGATTCTGTCAGTGATGAAGAAATATATATATATAAAAAGAGAAGATAAATAATCTTTATAAGATCAAACAGTGCCTTTTTATACTTTTTTTTTTTTTTTTTTTTTTTTTTTT
>CBXB010000037.1:42329-62809 GCA_000817185.1 Magnusiomyces clavatus CNRMA 12.647
TTTTTTTTTTTTTTTTTTTTTCTTCCTATCCACCACTACATTAATAAACCTTTTTCATTCAATCAATCATTATTCGATCATCTCTTTATTTTTCTTTCCTCTATATTTATTTTGTGAACCTTCAATCAAATATCATCAATATACCTTTTACATATCTTCTAAGTTTTTTTTAAAACCTCTTGTGTAAACTTATAGATATTTATTTTTCTATTCATAGAGACCTGTTTTTATTATTACTTACCCCCCTCTATAGTAGAAACATCTTTGTATTTTTGGTGAAACAATTCTTAGCCTCCCTTTATCTTTCTTGCCTTTTTTCCTTTTCTCCAAAAAAAAAAAAAATTCTTTTCTCTTTCCTGTTTTTAGATGCTTTTCTTTTTGCCAAACCTTTCTTCAAATTCAGTATCTTCATCCTAGTTTTTATATTTATCTCTTTTTAAACCAAAATCCTTAGCTTAATCTCCCTACAAAGCCTTTTAAAGACCCGCTTCTACGACTACCAAGAGAATATTCTTTGCTTCAACCGTTAGGGTCCACTTCTTCTGATACTGGTTCTATCTATAACTTTCAATCTATACCAATCACGATGAGCAACAGTAGTAGTAGTTCTATTTCACAAATGAGAAGATTAAACTCAAATCATATAACATCATCATCATCATCAGCAAACGGTAACAATATACAGTCTTTAAGAGAAACAACACCTCCTCATTCCCATAGATCTCCTTGTGCACCATCTTCTCCATCAACTCCATTGAACTCACATTTTAACGTCTACTCTAATAACAGTAACAACAATACTTCTGGATTTTCCATCTCAGAAAAATCTTTAACATCAAACAGCTACAACTCAAAAAACTATAGTGATCATGATCTTTATAATGAAACCAATTTGAAACAAAATGGAGGAAACTCTAACAACTCGTACTCTACTGAATCCCAGTTCCTTTCGCATAGTGATATAGCTCCTTTTGAAGGAACTTTGCCATCTACCCCTTCTTCCGCATTTTTTAACGACAGCACCACGAGCATTTCGAGTCAAGTAAATGGTTCAAGCTACAATTCATTCGGCCCAAATGGCTCTAACAATAGTAACAAGCAACCATTCCCTCTTCCAGTTGACACTGTATTTGAATATATAAGGCCTCATCTTGCCCACTACTCGGATGATGATAAGGTTACTCTCATCAAAAACATTTTACAGCTTACCACACGTCCAGTTTTAGCTGAAATACAAGCAATCATATCTCCACTTTTGAAAAGGGACCCTTTTGCATATTTTCCTACGGAAATTTCTCTTAGAATTATATCATTCATTGATGAGCCCAAAACTCTTGCCAGAGCCTCTCAAGTTTCGAAACGCTGGTACCAAGTGCTATCTGATGACCTCACCTGGAAAGAGCTATGCAAATCTCACCATTATAGAAGACTTTCTGCAATAAACAACATGCCAACGACAAATAGATCTCAGTCAGTAAGCGGCGCAGAGTTTATCTACAAGAGTCCAGGCTCAAAATCCTCGAAAGGATGTGCCTCTGGAAGCGATAATTCTGAAATGTACGATTTTACAGAAGCCCAATACTTTCCAGATGCCACACGACAACCCATTCCTACTTCATACCGCTCTCATTTTAAACATCAATATATGCTCAATGCAGCGTGGCAGTCTGGCGGCCGTTTAGCTGCTAAATACGTCATCAACCATACAGGTGTGGTCACCTCATTACTAATGACTGGAGGCTACATTGTCTTTGCGCTTGACAACTCTAAAATATTTGTCTTCAGAGAGGACGGTAGACTTTTACGATCGCTTTTTGGCCATGTAATGGGTGTCTGGGCTCTTACTCTACACGGTGATATACTTGTTTCTGGTGGCTGCGACCGAGACGTTCGCGTTTGGAACATTAGAACAGGCGAATGCCTTAAAATACTGCGTGGTCATCAGTCCACTGTCCGCTGTCTACAAATGGCAAGTTCTAAGATTGCAATCTCTGGATCTCGTGACGCCACAGTCAGAATATGGGATGTTGAAGAAGGAAAATGTCTTCACGTTCTCACTGGACATACTCTGTCTGTTAGATGCATCGAGGTCAAAGGTGATATCTGTGTTTCTGGATCATACGACTGCACCGCGAAGGTTTGGAGAATCTCTGACGGTTCACTCATTGCTACACTAAATGGCCACTTTTCACAAATCTACTCGCTAGTTTTTGATGGTAAACGAATAGCAACGGGATCTTTGGACGCTTCCATTAGAGTCTGGAATCCAGAAAATGGTGAGCTACTTGGAACACTTCAAGGCCATACTTCACTTGTGTCTCAACTGCAGATAAGGGGGGATACTCTTGTCAGCGGTGGTTCCGATGGTGCATTGAGAATATGGGACTTGAAGGAGTTTAAGTGCATTCATCGACTTGCTGCTCATGACAACTCTGTAACCTCTCTACAATTTGACGATGATCGTATTGTCAGTGGTGGCTCAGATGGAAGAGTTCGCATCTGGGACATGCATACGGCTCATCATATTCGAGACCTTTCAAATCCATACGAGAGTGTATGGAGGATTGCATTTAAAGATGAAAAAGTTGCCATTTTGGCTTCTAGAAACAACCAAATTCATTTTGAACTGATTAGTTTTTGTCCTCCAAGGGAGTCAATAACAGATCCTTTTAGTAGGTTTAATAACTCTGAATCTTCAAAAAACAGTGATTTATCATCAAATTCAAAATTTACACTTCCAACTATTTCCGCTGAAATGGAAGAGGTGGATCCTATTGATTCTGCAAATAGTATTAATAGCAATATACAACGAGATTCTATTGGATTAAGCAGCAGTGGTGAACTACCTTTACACACTAACTCTTCTACAACTAGACGATCGGTTATTTCAACAGCTGATACTCCAGAACCTATGGATTTATCATGAAAAAAATAAAATCAATAATAATCAAACTAAAATTTATTGGAAAACAAACAGGCTTTAAAAATAAAAAAAGCAAATAATAAAAAAACCTATAGAATAAAAATATAGGAAAAGGAGTTGATTATTTATGTTTATATAATTTTTGTAATTTCAATTTAATATTGAGTTTTATTTAATGAATTTATTGTTGTAGTAGATTGTTACAGCTTGGCGGTTTGCTATTACAACACTTCGCGACTTGTCATAAAAACTGTTACCCAAAACAGAATGGAGTTTAATTGGTGTTTTTGTATCCACCAACAAAAAGTAAATAAATAAAAATAAAAAACACGTTAAAAAAAGCCTTGAACGTGTTTTTTTTTTGCTACTATTTTTTTTTATCCCCTCTCTATGTTTTCAAACTTATCATCTTATTTATAATAATATATTTTCATTGCTATTCTTTTTTTCATATTTTTTATATACACATAGTAAACAATAATATCAAAGCTATTATTGGTTTCAAATATTCAAAATGACTGAACCATCATCTCAATCTGCTTTATCACCAAAAACGCCATCAAGCAACAAAAAACCAAAAAAAAGCCAAAGTAGTTTACTGTCTTTTTTTGGATCAGGTTCCCCCAAACCTCGAACTGGATCTAATGTTTTGAAATCTGGAAACAAATCAGCGGCAGCAACAGCTTCTAGCAAGCAAGTGCATAGCCCAACGAAAAAGTCGAACTCGTCTTTACTGACGAAGCCCGTGTTGGCTTCTTCCACTCCTAGTATGGAAGAAGAAGACGACGAGGTAACCCTCAAACCAAAAAAAGATGTACGTACTACGAAAGCTTATGATACTAAAAACGAGAAGGGTGATGAAGATGCAATTGTGTCTTTCCCTACACCAAAATCGCCCTCGGAATCTACTGAAAATCAAGAGGACGAAGATGATATGCAACCCAGCTCTACCTCACCTAAATCTCGCGTATGTTTTAAAAATTCGCCCAATTTCTCAATATTATAAGCACTAACTGGTTTTTTTTTTGTTTTTTTTTTGATTTAGCACAAAAAGAAAATTTCATATGTTGAATCAAGTGATGAAGAAGACGAAGCTCCAAAAGTCCGTGGAAATAGTAAGTAAACACAAAATGACGCGATTGTTTTAGGAACTAGCTAGCTAACTTATTCTCCTTTTTTTTTTTTTTTGAAAAAAAATAGCCAAACGACGTAAAATTGCACTTGAAGATTCAGAAGATGAATACATTCCTGATGCTGATACTACAGTAGTAAATGATGAAGATGATGATATGGATGACTTTGTTGTACCTGATGACTTGTCTGACGACGAGCCTGCTCCTAAATCAAGAACAAAGTCCAAATCACCACAAGCAACAACTACTCCATCTAGATCAAAATCATTTTCATCAAGCAACAAAACTTTGGAAAAGTTTTCTTCGGCTTCTCCATACAAGACAACTCCTTCATCAACCCCAAAACCGTCACGCCCAGCGCAAAAGAAGGAGACTCCAGCTAAACAATCCTTTGAAAAGATGAACGAAGAAAGATATCAATGGCTTGTTGATATCAGAGATGCCGATGGAAACAGGCCTGATTCACCTGACTACGACAACAGAACTTTATACATTCCCAAATCCGCCTGGAATAAGTTTACGCCTTTTGAAAAGCAATACTGGGAAGTTAAATCCAAAATGTGGAACACTGTTGTTTTTTTCAAAAAGGGAAAGTTTTATGAATTATACGAAAACGATGCTGATATTGCACACTCGACTTTTGATTTGAAGCTTGCTGGAGGTGGTCGTGCAAACATGAGACTTTGCGGTGTCCCTGAAATGTCTTTTGATTACTGGGCTTCTGCCTTTATTGCAAAGGGTTACAAAGTAGCCCGTGTTGATCAAGTTGAAACTGCACTGGCCAAAGAAATGAGAGAAACCAGTAATGCCAAAAAAGAAGACAAGGTCATTAGAAGAGAACTGAGCTGTGTTTTGACTGGTGGAACCTTGGTTGACGAGGGCATGCTTGTCGATGATATGTCTACTTACTGCATGGCCATAAAACAGATTGAAACTCAGTTTGCCGTATGCTTTGTAGATACTGCAACTGGGGCCTTTTACACTACCCAGTTTGAAGATGATGTTGACTACTCACAGTTTGAAACATTAATTGCTCAAACAAGACCAAGAGAATTGATTTTGGAAAAGGGTGTTATTTCCTTGAGAGCAGTAAAGATTCTAAAAAACAACACATCTCCATCTACATTATGGAATTATCTTAAACCTGAAGTTGAATTCTGGGATTCGGATACAACATTTGAAAACCTGGTCCGCGCAAAGTACTTTGAAGCTGAGGATTTGGATGACCTATCTAAATATCCTCCCGTTTTAAAGGAGATTTGCGAATCGCCTAAATATAAGCTTGCAATGAGTGCTTTTGGAGCACTAAACTGGTACCTAAAGTCTTTGAAGATAGATACAAGCATTATATCTTTAGGAAATTTCAACTTTTACGAAGCCATTAATGTTTCCAAGCATCAGAAAACCATGATTCTTGATGGCCAGTCATTACAAAATCTCGAAATCTTTGCCAATACTTTTGATGGCTCATCAAAGGGTACTTTATTTCAATTGTTGAACCGATGCATCACTCCATTTGGCAAACGTAAATTACAGATTTGGATCTGTCATCCTTTAATGGATGCAGCTCAAATCAATGCTCGTTTGGATGCCGTTGAAACTTTCATCAACAATGGTGAGATTCGAGATTTTCTTGAACGCAAGCTAGCTACATTGCCAGATTTGGAACGCTTGTTATCACGTATCCATGCCGGAAGATTACCTCCCAAGGACTTTGCCAGAGTAGTCGAAGGATTCCAATGTATTGACTCATTAAAAGCTGGCATGACTGGCCAGTTTGGTGATGAAATCTTCAGATCTAGCGATCAAAACAAAGAATCTCTTATTGGCGAAATCATTTCTGAAATGCCTCCAATTGAAAGGTTGCTTCCAGAATGGACATCTGCAATTGACTGGACAGAAGCCAAGAAGAACAACAAACTAGTTCCAGAGCCAGGTGTTGAGCCAGATTTTGATCAAAGTCTTCTCAACATTAAAGAGATTGAAGAGCGTTTGAATGAAAAGATACGAGAATATAGACGGGAGTACAAGAGTCAAGAGATTTGCTATAGAGATAGTGGCAAGGAAATTTACTTGATTGAAGTTCCTAACAAAGTTAAAAATATTCCGAAAAACTGGCAACAAATGGCAGCTACTTCAAAAGTAAAGCGATACTGGTCTCCCGAAGTCAAGGCTCTTGCTAGAGAGTTAATGGAGGCACTAGAGACACACAGAGGAATTGGCGAGCAAGTTCAGGCTAGATTATATCACAGATTTGATCAAAACTACAAGCAGTGGCTAGCCGCTGTAAAGTCAGTCTCTACCCTAGACTGTTTGTTAAGCTTATCCAAAACCTCAATGGCGCTAGGTGCTCCAAGCGTTAGACCAGAAATTCTAGATCCCGAAGAAGAAAAAGAAGGGGTTGGCAAAAACAAGAGTGTTATAAACTTTGAAGAGCTACGCCATCCCTGCTTTGACAATAGTCAAACAAACTTTATTCCCAACGACATTCACTTGGGAGGAGAAGAAGCGAACTTGGTATTATTGACTGGTGCCAACGCTGCTGGTAAGTCTACAGTATTACGAATGACTTGTGTTGCTGTAATTATGGCACAGATGGGAGCATATGTACCAGCAGCAAAGGCTCGCCTAACACCTATAGACAGAATTATGACTAGACTCGGGGCAAACGACAATATTTTTGCTGGCAAAAGTACCTTTTACGTTGAATTGTCTGAAACAAAGAGAATGCTTACAGAAGCCACTCCTAGAACGCTGCTTGTTTTGGACGAACTTGGAAGAGGCGGAAGTAGTAGCGATGGATTCGCTATAGCAGAGTCAGTGTTGCACCATTTGGCTTCCCATGTCGGTAGTTTAGGGTTTTTCGCTACTCACTACAACACACTTTGGAGTTCGTTCCGAGGCCATCCTGAAGTTGCTCCCAAACAGATGGCAATCATGGTGGATGAATCCTCCCGCAACGTTACCTTTTTGTACAAACTTGTCGATGGTGTTTCACCCGGCTCGTTTGGTATGCATGTAGCCTCTATGTGCGGTATTGATAGTTCAATTGTTGATCGTGCAGAATCAGCCGCTTTGGAGTATGAACACACCAGCCGCATGAAGCGACTACTAAATGTCACGAGTGCCAACAATGGAGGAGGAAGCGGCTTAGATAGCGAGGATTCGCTAAAAGTTGTACCGTTGGGAGCTCAAAGTGACTTGAAATGGGCTATGAAAGAAATGATGTTGTTGTCTACTGGTTCTTCAATTGTTGATAATGGCTGTGAAGATGAAGATTTAAAGTTGTCCAAATTGGGTAATTTAGAAAACGAAGCCCGAAAGGAACATGCCTTGCGATGCTTGCTGGCTATAGCCAAAACCCTTAAATAATAAACTGTTTGTTGCTTTATTTATCACGACAATCTTTTTAAACATTATAACAACAATAAATCTTTATTTATACAACAAACTAAATACATAAAGAAAAATATAAAAAAAAGGGCTATGTATTATTATTGCTGCTGTTACATCCAATATAATTTTAATCAGTGTAATATATAAAGTTGATAGTATTATAAAATAGTGTTAGCGGTATTATAGTAGTAGTTATTAGTGAGTGATGCAATATAGAAAAAAAAAAAATTCATTTGGCTGGCTTAATAAATCTTTCATCCCCTTCCCCCCCCCTGCCTGGTTCCCCATTAAAACTTTTTGGTGTGGTGGCTGAAATATTTTTTTTTTTTTGATTCATGGTTTTTTGCTATTTGTATAAATACTTTACAGTTTCCCCTTCTCCTCCTCTTCTTCTACCCCCTTTTATTTATATATTTGTTTTCATTTCCCCTACTAATCACCATAATTACTTTGTTTCTATAGCTATTATTGTAAACAAATCAATATGGATAATAACAATCATAACAATAATGGTCAAAGTCAATCTGGAAGAAACACCAGTCTTCCATACCCAGATGAAGAAGAAGAAGACACTTACAATCAAAATGCTAATATGAGATCATATACTCAAGATGGAGTACAGCAACCTCTATATACAACTCCTCCTTTCCCTCCTCCTTCACAGCCAGCTCAGTATTCGCAGCATTCCCCTGATCCAAATCAATATTTGCATACCGATACTTCATACAATCCACCCTCGAGTAGCAGCAGATCTGGATCTCCTAACCTTCATATACCCCCCAGTAATCCCTTTGTTGATGATAACTCAAGAAGAAGCTCTTCCTTAAACCCAGCAGAGTCATATCCCATGTACTCTATCAACTCAACCAATTCGGCTTCCGAAAATCCTTATCAATTCTACGAATATGAAGAAAGCTCTGACAACATACCTCTGCAAGGTCAAAATCTTCGCACAGGTGTCAACAGAAGAGGTACTCTTCGAATTCCTGCCATTGGAAACTTTGTCAACAGACACAACAACGACACTGAAACTTCAGACGGTGAAGACGACGAAACTCAGTTTGCATATAGGAATGGGTTTGACTTTCCCATTACACAACAAAACCCAAATCTATCCTCTTATCCTGGCCAAGGCAATGAGGCGCCAATAGTAGTAATGCCAGATGCCCAGGATTTTGGCAATACCATACGACCATACACTCAGCAGGTTCCTGAAAATCCAGATGGTTACACAAAACTAGAGCATGATGTTACCAATGGTATTTTTAGCGTCGAATATCCTGTTGCAGATGCCCTTTTGACATCTGTTGAACCAAAGTACAAAGAGATTGCAGAGCCTACAGAATTTTCACACATGAGATACACAGCTTGTACCTGTGATCCTGATGAGTTTGTCGAACAAAAATACACCTTGCGTGCCGCAGATTATGGACGTGATACAGAACTGCTGATCGCTGTAACTTACTACTCTGAAGATAAAGTTTTAACTGCACGCACACTTCAAGGTATCATGAAAAATGTTTCACATTTCTGCTATGGTAAATCTGAATTTTGGAATAAGGGTGGAAACACCAATCCACCCCAAGCATGGAAAAAAATCGTTGTTACTTTGATTATGGACGGTATTGAACCTTGTGATAAGGATGTTTTGGACGCTTTAGCCACTATGGGTCTCTACCAGGAGGTCAGAAAGACTGCAGTTAATGACAAGCCCACCGTTGCTCATATCTTTGAATACACAAGTCCGGTGTGTTTTACACCAGACCTCCAAATTCATCGCCCTGCAGATGATAGTGAAAATAAAAACAAGAAAACAATTACGCCAATTCAATATGTTGTTTGCTTGAAACAGAAGAATTCGAAAAAAATCAACTCTCATCGCTGGTTATTTAATGCTTTTGCCAAAGTATTAAATCCAACTGTTTGTGTTCTTATTGATGCAGGTACCAAGCCCAAAGAAAAATCTATTGTACATTTATGGCGTGCTTTCCGCAGCAGTGAAAACTTGGGAGGTGCCTGTGGTGAGATTCATGCCATGCTGGGTAAAAACAAAACCAAGTTGCTCAATCCTCTTGTCGCTGCTCAGAATTTTGAGTACAAGATTTCAAACATCTTGGATAAGCCTTTAGAAGACTCCTTTGGTTTCATTTCCGTTTTGCCTGGTGCATTTTCAGCGTATCGTTATTCTGCTCTTCAGGGTCGCCCGCTTGAACAATACTTTAGAGGTGACCACTCTTTAGCCGATAAACTTAAAGACCAAGGTCTCAATGGTATGGGCATTTTCAAACGTAACATGTTTTTAGCCGAAGATCGTATTCTGTGTTTTGAAATCACGTTCAAGCGCAATGAAAAATGGCATCTACGTTATGTCAAAGCATCAAAGGCAGAAACCGACGTTCCTGAGTCTATTGATGAATTTATTTCGCAACGTCGTCGTTGGCTTAATGGTAGTTTTGCTGCTACTCTTTACTCTATGATGCACTTTGGCCAAATATATCGCACATCCCACAACTGGTTAAGGGGATTTTTTTTCCATATTCAATTGATTTACAACTTTGTTCAAATCATTATGACATGGTTCTCCTTAGCCGCTTACTATCTTACAACAACAATTATTTTGGAGTTAGCTGCCAATCCTGACGCTCAAGAAAATGCTAGAAATTCAGTTGATGAGGGCGGCAATACTACAGGCGGTGCAGCGAAATTCATTAGAGCAATTGCTTGGGGTGCTGATCTTATAGCAAGACAGGATGCTCAAAATCCGCCAGCAGATAGCGGGAAGCCTCAGCCATTTCCATTTACTAGCAAAACCGTTTCCCTTAGTATTGCACTGTTTATTCGATTCTTCTATATGCTCATGCTTGTTATTTCTTTTCTTTTGGCTTTGGGTAACCGCCCAAAGGGTGCCAAAAAGCAGTATACCTTTTTATTTATTGTCTTTGGTCTCATCCAAACCTATGCCTTGGCTGTCGCCTTGTTTTTGTCTGTTAAAGCCTTTTCTCCCAATCCTGCAGAGCCTGAATTCTTTAGTCAAACCAAAATACTTGTCTTGGTGGCCTTGGTTTCTACATATGGCGTCTATCTAATTTCAGGTGTCATCTATTTGGATCCCTGGCATTTGATTCACAGTTTTTTTCAGTACACTTTTATCATGCCAAGTTTTACAAACGTTGTCAACGTGTATGCGTTTTGCAATTGGCACGATGTTTCTTGGGGTACTAAAGGATCAGACAAAGCAGATGATACGCCAAAGGCTACTATTGTACAAAAGAATGATGAAAATGGTACAAAAGAGGTTGTTGTCGAATACATAAAATCTGAAGAGGAGATCAATCATATCTTTGAACAAGCTTACAAGCGTGCTGTGCAACCCATTCCCAAGCCAGACAAAAAGGTAAAGAAAAAATTAGACCCTGAAGATGAAAACAGAACCTTTAGAACAAACCTGATTATCTTTTGGATTCTGTGTAATGCTATTCTTGCTGTTGGTTTGACATCCAAATCCGCAGTGAGCATTGGGTTTTCTGGTACGACTGACAGATCCACTGTTTATTTCTTTATTTTGATTTTGGTTACAGCTGTCATTTCTGCTATCAGATTGATTGGTTGTTTTATTTTTGTTATCAAAAATGCTATTTCAAGAAGATTCGGTACTCGTTAAAATTTACTATTTTTGTTATAAAAATGAAAAAAAAAAAAAAAAAAAAAAAAAAAAAAAAAAAAAAAAAAAAAATATTATTTATTGGATGTTTGTTTAACTTTAGTGTGTTTTTATTTAATATTTTACAAATATTATATAATTGTTTTATTCTTCTATAGACATCAAATTACAAAAAAAAAAGAAAAAAGAAAAAAACAATTAAGAAAGATATTGTGATTTTTTCTCTAGTAAATAATTTTCAGCAGTTTCGACTGAAACTTGAGGATCTTGTAATTGAAGCTCAATTAAATCATTTAATGCATTCATCAACCAGTTACCTCCTTTTTTCGTTTCAAACAGTTTGAGTACTTGGTTGCCATTAAGAATTGGCTTCAATTTCCAAGCATCCTGCAATCCATATTTATCTTCAATAATTCTATTCACAAGAGTGTTATAATAGTCGAAAACGGGCTTTAATTGCTCTTGGTTTTCTTGTTTTGTTTCTTGAGATAGGACTGAAACAACATCTTTGAATAAACAGTAAAGGAAAACAAGTCTCCAGTTCTCTCCACATGCACGGACCAACAATCCCAGTGACTTTCTAGTCATGTCACTTGCATCTCTGTGGTTTGAAAGCTGTCCATTAGCGTCATCTACAAAGTAAGAAAGTTGGCCTGTCAAATGAATTTTTTGCATAGCCGAAACGGCAGTTGCATCATTTGACGAAAGTTTGATTCCATCTCTAATAATTTTAAATGAAGCAAATGAATTGACTGGCGTTTGTAGTATATCGATAGATTCATTTGATGATGATGATGACTCTACTGGAGGAGGTGTTGGGGATTTTTTCTTTTTAGATTGAGGTTGTTTTTTCTTTTCAAGTTTTGCCAAAATTCCTTCATATACATTTAATGAAACCGACAACCAGTAATGGAGTCTGTTTAGTTCATAAATATCCAAGGCATTTCCAACTTTTGGCAATGCTGTTGTTTGCTTTTTACTTTTTTTCCCTTCTTTTTCATTTTCTTCCTTTTTGTGTTCCTCTTCAGAAGGTGGAGGATGGAATTGTGATGTAAGATAGGGATGTGCATTTTTTAGTACATGTTCAGTTGCTTCTAAACTTTGAACAATATTTGATTCCGGTAGTTGTATGTCTGGAGTTGCCCAAAACTCTTTTGCAAAATAAAAGATTGCATGGAAAAGACCCAGATGATGAATCAATCCAAGACAAACGTCGGGTCGAGTCGAAATTAGCGCCTTGGTGAGCTCTACACCAACTCGCTCTCTCGAAATTTTGAGCATTAGCGATTTTTTGACCTTGCTATCGGACATGGCATCTAGCGTCTTGGCCTCTATTTCAAAACCAAAAGTTGACGCAAACCTTATCAGCCGTAGTACACGTAATGGATCGTCATTGAACGTTTCGAGCGGATCGAGTGGAGTCCTGATAATTCCGGCTTTGAGGTCTTCGAGACCGTGGCCAGTAAAGTCTTCAACTTTAGATTCCTGGAGATTGTAGAAAAGGGCATTAATAGTAGCATCTCGGCGGAAAGCGTCCTCTTCTGCTGTACCAAACTCCATAATAGGAATTCTGCTGTCTGAAGCGTATTTTTCAGATCGTAGATTAACGACATCGACATCAAGACCAAACAGTTTTGTAGTTGCCGTTTCTAAATGTTTTGATTTTTCAGGGTTTCTTTCGATTTTGTGAATGCTGCTTGTTTTTTTGCTAGCTTCTTTTTCAGAACTTTCAGATGCGTCTTTCTGATCGTCCCCTTTTTTTTCAGTAGAAGATTTGTTGTTGCCTTCTATTTGATGATCCTGAATATACCGGTTGATTCCTTCTGCAAATTCAATTCCTGTAATTAGGTTGACTGCAATGTCCAGATCATGGCTCTGACGACCCAGAAGTTTGTCTCGTACCCAGCCTCCTGTGATCCGCGCAATCAATGGCTCTGAACCGCTTTCTCCATTTTCTTCCTTCTGCCCATAAAGATTGTGTGTTTTATTGTAGTAATCACAATATTCAACCACCAAGTCACGGATCTGTTGTTCTTGAGGAGTTAGCGAGATTTCCTCTTTGATTGAGTTTCCAGGACGCACAATGTTTGGGTTGACACGATTATATGGGACTGGGAACGGCATTGTGCTATAACTCTGGATATGCTGACGCTTATTATAATCAGTAATTATTCTATTAGTAGTAGTGCTACTCGCCTCAGGAGCAGCTGAAGAGAAGCAGCAAGGCGCTAATGAAGAGAAATGTAATCGAATGTAGGGATGATAACGATGAAGCAGTACCTGAGATGGAATCACTGATGAGGTACGTTTCATAACGGATTGTTTGTTCTACCTATCTCTAGAAAATTCGAAATACACTTGATTCATTTGGAATATCTTTGAACAAAAGCTTTGCTAGAAAGAAGTTTTATGTATAAAGAATGGAAAAAAAAAAAATGTATCATGTGACTTGATTAGTAATTAAACTCATGTGATGCCTGTCTGCGCGGCTGGTTGTTTCGTTATACTCTCATAATGTGGAGGAAAGAGAGCAAACAACGTCATAATGATTGAAGTCTTTTTTTTGCTTTTACGAAGAGTTGCTATGTGACTGTAAATGACGTTGAAGATGTTGATAGTTTCTCATCAATTGAGTATTTTTCTTATTTTATTAATGTACGGGGCTACTACTAATCGTATAAAAAACAAAGAATTGTTGTGATATTATTAGTATCGTATAAAAGAGACATTTTTATATATCACCCCAGTTTTTTTTTTTGCTTTGTTTTTCTCTTGTATATTGCAGTAGGTGAGTCACGATGATGTTTATGCTGCGTCTAATTGAACTATGGGCTTAAGCAGACATGTGGGAATTGGCACAACTAAAATAGTAATCACAGATAGTTCAACTACTACCATCACCTGCAAGTCTTTAAATTACCACTTTATTAAGTTTAGAGCTATAAATACAGACATAAAACCCCTCATTTCTTTTTATTTTTATTTTTTTTTTTCTTTCTATTTTCATTCATCTTATCCTCATCAATTTTTTCAACTTTTATTTATTTATTACCTACATTTTATTATTCATTTATACTAAAGTCTACTCTACTACTCAATTGCAATAGAACTAAAACAATGAGTTATAACAATACTAAGAACTACGCTGGGCAAAAAGGTGTTGCTCAACGTATTATGAGACGCAATGCCCCTCGTCCAAAGGGCACTGCTTTGTTTAAAAGAGACAGCAAAACAACCTCTAAAGCCAGCTCTGTCATTCACAGCGCTGTTCAGAGTGATGTAGAAGACGAGTTTGACCGCGACTTACAAAGCTTTGTCGAGCAATTGACTGTTGACCTTGCAGAAGTCCAGGGTGAGCCATTAGACGGAAGCAATAAGACAGACTTTCCAAGTGATGGCCTTGATGCAACTACTATGGATAAGGATAAGGTTATCGATGCAGCTGAAGTTGCTAAGCTTAAAGAAAACAAGGAAGTTGAAGCACAGCGTACGGCCCGCTACAATGCCAACTTTGAAATTCTTCTCATGCCCAGACAAAAGTCTTCTCAGGCTTTACGCAATGGTGCTCTAGAGTCAATCTGCAACGCCCTTGCAAACAAATACGATCCCAATATGTACAGATCTGGGGATTTGGAAACATTATTTAGATCTTTTGCCACTGGCAGAACCAATGAAGAGATGTCGCTTGCTGTTCGCGCTCTTGTTCTTCTTTCTGCTCTTAATATCGATGAAAGTACAGAGTTTCTTCAGGAGCAAGTTTTGCCTTATCTCTACTCAATCATTACTGACGATGATAGAAACCCCATCTTGAGAGCTTCTGTCGTCACTGCTTACGGCCTACTTCAAACCATGATTAACACTGGTAGCCAAGGATTTGGTCTTGATGAAAAGGTCCGGGGCATTTTGGATGTTGCCACGGGTGCTTTTGCATCATCAGAACAATCTCAAGCTATTCTTGCTACTGCGTCATTGACAGCAATTGGTCTTATTGTCAGTGCAATTGAGTCTCGCAATCGTCTAATTGAAGAGATCCTGCCAGAAGTCGTTGAGCTGTTGAAGAGTAACCAAGGTGAAATCGTTAATGCTGCTGGAAAGCTGATTGCCTTACTGTATGAACTATATGACTATGGATATCAATATGATGAAACCACCTATGAAGACAGCACATACACTGGTGTCGATGGATTCCGTTATCAAATTCCTACTGTTGAAAATGGTGAATTGATTTATGAGATCAAGTCTATGAGCGATACCCAAGGCTCAAAGTTTGAAAGAGGCATTAAGCAAGAACAACGTTCTGTTTTCCGTAAGATCTTGGCCTTTTTGGAAGTGCATCTCCAAGTCATTGACAGCAAAAAGGCTTACACCGAAGAAGGGCGTTTGTTGGCTATGGACGAAGCCATTTCTCACGTCCGCCTTTCTCGTAACAAGGCTATCAAGATTCAAACTTGGAATCAATTGTTTTTGTCTTCAGCTCTGAAGTGGCTGTATGGAAGTGGCCTTGCTACACAATTGGCCAACAATGAACTCATAATTAACTTGATCAACTTTACTGGTCCTGAGGAGCATCCAGACTATCCTTCCAATGCTATTCCTACGCCTCAAGATGAAATGAGAGAAGAAGCTGAAAATCCTGCTTCTAGCAAATACATTCAGAAGGACAAGCAAAGAGATGCTGAAATCCAAAAGAGAAGAGCTGAAAAGATAAGTCTTCTTCAAGGTGAACATTTAGAATAAGTATTATTCAATGGTTAACAATGTATTATAATAAAATTATTCTTATGTACTCAATTTGTTTTTTTTTTACTCACAGCTATTTATATTATAAAATAATAATATATAATAATATAATAACAGCATGGCTTGAAGTTTTTTCTTAAAAGCAATTGATTTTTTCTCTTGCTCTGAAACGTTGCACTCAAGAAATATTTTTTAATATTAAAAGTAGTATTTGTATTTTAATTTTTGCAGATTAACGGGGTCAGGAGATGCCATATCCTTATTTGTAACGTTCAAGCTGTATTTTGATTATGTAAAACTGTATGTTCGTATTTATCAACTTTTGAAACAAACATGTTTTAATTGAAGCAAAAAGATTTTTAGATAATTTGAATTTCTTTAAATATCATCAGTATTGAATACGTACTGACATTTACAATCTCTTTTTAAGAATGGTGTTGTGGCGCAATGGTGAGCGCATTGGATTTCGGTTCCAAAGGTTGCAGGTTCGAGTCCTGTCAACATCGCACACTTTTTTTGTAATTAATTTTTTTTGTTTTGTTTTAATTACCGTTTTAGTTACCACGACAACACACTTGCCATTTTTGTCAATTGGTAAATAAACAAAAAAATAATAACTGTAATGGAACTTTTTATACATTATTCTTGATAAACTTCTATTATTATTCTTATTTGTCTCATCCATTCATCAAATTTAGTTTTTAAAAAAATTAAAAAATAAAATATAGAGTATCTTTTTCTAAGATTCAATTAAATCAGCTATGCAAGCTTCACGTCGAGGTAGATCACCTCCGAGGTCTCGTATTAGAGCAGCAGCGTCTTCAAAAAGAACTAGTAGGTTAGATACGTCCAGACTTGGCCCATCGATACCCAGTTATGACAACACAAATGACCAGTCAAACATGTCAATTCAGCAAGGCAGCCGTAGTCCAAGATTAGAATCGGCAAACAGTCCAGCAGTATGTCAAAGCGACGAGAGCGGATCAAACATAAAAGTAGTAGTCCGATGCAGAGAACGAAACTCCAGAGAAATTGAACTAAAAAGTCCTGTTGTGATAAAAACATCACCGTCAGCTCCAACGGACGTCCATGTGTCAACAGCTGAAGACGTGCGGACAGGTAGCGATTCAAAGATATATACAGTCGATCATGTTTTCGGTCCAGAATCAGATCAGTCTATGGTATATGACGAGGTAGTTTCTCCTATGGTCAAAGATGTATTGGCAGGAATGAATTGCACTGTTTTTGCTTATGGTCAAACAGGAACTGGTAAAACGTAAGTGACTTAATACTTTTTTTTTATTTTTATTTTTATAATTAACTTTTTCTAACCTTGGATATAGTTATACAATGACTGGTGATAATACCATTTCTCCTTCTGGGAGTTATTCTTTAAACGCCGGTATCATTCCTAGAACCTTATATCACTTATTCAATACCGCAGAAGTAGAAGGATTTGATTTTGCTGTAAAGTGTTCTTTTATTGAACTTTATAATGAGGACCTCAGAGATCTTTTAAGTGACGAAAACAAAAAGATTACCATTATTGATTCTTCTCATTCCGTTGAGTCTCAAAACTCGAAGAGATACAAGGATATGACTAAGGGGCAAGAAAACGTGTTTATTGAATCAGCCCGACAAGGTTTAGAGGTTTTACAGTCTGGCCTGAACAAACGACAGGTTGCCTCTACGAAAATGAATGACGCTTCTTCACGCTCACATACCATTTTTTCAATAACAGTTTACGTGACAATGAACAAAGGAAGACAAAACTCTAGTACGGAAACAGATGCATCGTCTGTACAAAGCCGTGTATCCTCTACAGTCTCCAACGCATGTGTTGTAGGAAAAATCAACTTGGTAGATTTAGCTGGCTCTGAAAACATTGGAAAGTCTGGCGCTGAAAATAAACGGGCTCGTGAAGCAGGGCTTATTAACAAAAGTTTATTAGCACTCGGAAGAGTCATCAATGGTTTAGTGTCTAAATCACCGCATATTCCATACAGAGAGTCAATGCTTACTCGGTTACTGCAGGACTCGCTTGGTGGACATACTAGAACCTGCATTATTGCTACTATTAGTCCGGCACATGTCAATGTGGAAGAAACATTGAGTACTTTAGAGTACGCCAGTAAAGCCAAAAACATTAAAAACAAACCTCAAGCGGGATCACTAGTGTCTAAAACTGATTTGCTAAAAGAGTGGTCAGACAATTTTATTCGCATGAAGAAAGATTTAGATGCTACAAGAAAGAAAAACGGAATATATCTAACAGAAGATCAATTTAATCAACTCAAAACTGACAACTATGACTATAAGCTACAAAATGAAGAGCTTAAAAGAAAAATTACACAACTTGAAAACCAAGCAAAGTCTCATTCAGAGACTTTAGAAAGTACAAAATTACAATTGATAACGTCCAAAAGAAAACTTTCAGAAATCCATACTCAACTTGAATCATGCCGAACCGAGTTGCAAACAGCAAACTCAAACTTACAAACAGAACGTTCACTTAAAGAAGCTCACGCTAGAAAAGAAAAGGATCTAGAACAAATGAATCAAGAGCTAAAAGCACTTGTTGATGAGAAATCAAAAGACATTAGTCGGCTACAAAGTAAACTGCTGACAAAAAAGGAACATGACGAAATCAACCGCCAAAACCTTCAGTCTTACACGGCTAAAATTTCAGATACATACACTGCACTAGAAACGATTTTCACAAACAACTGTCAAACAAGCAACAAGGAGCTTGATAATCTCAAAAATTCATTTTCAGATTTTTTCTCTACACAGTCTTTTAAATTGAAAACATTGATTGAGGGAATCAAACGTGCGGGTGCTGAAACTGAGGATTTGTTTTCTCAGCTGGCTTCTTCAGAGGGCCAAAAACTTCATCGACAAAAAATCAAAACAGAAATAGAAAACGTGCGAACATTATTCAAGAGTCAAATTCAGACTGGACTACAAGATTTGGAAAAATTTAGCAGCCAATTAGTGTCTCAAGTGCATGAAAACATACAACAATACGACCACCTTACTAATGAACACTCAAGAAGACTAAGGAGTGATCTCTACGAATTGTTTAAAGATGTTGATGAAATTGTCAACACTCAAAACGACCAAATCTTGAGTCTTAATGATCAGCTTTATACCCTGCAAAGGAACTCAAATGAAACTATAAGTAAAGCTCTCAAGGTCGATATCAATCAAGCTATTGCTGAAGAGCAAAAGATTGCGAAGACAGAGCGAGAAAAGTTATTAAAAACATTTGAGGCAATGCTTCTAAAGGAAGAAAAACGAAGTATGGATTTATTATCCAAAATTAGTGGAGTAAGTACATCTGCAATGAGCACTAGTACTGAATTATTCAACAAGCAAAACGACATTCAGCATACGATTAAATCAACAGTGGCTGAAGGAAAAGAAAAGCTACAAAAGAGAATTGAAAAGAGCACAACTCAAGTAGACTCTCTAGTAGACTCTCTCAATACTTCACACATAAGTATAGGCAAAAAGCTCAAGGCCAATGCAGACATAGCCAGCAGCGACATCCAAACAACTATAAAAGTTCAATCTAGCAAAGTAACAGAAGAGCTTTCTCGCATTGATGCCTTTTCTTCAAACGTTGACAAATCTTATGAAGCTGAGTACAATGCTCTACAAAATGCAACCAAGCATCTTTATGAACTTAGCAGGCGGTCCAAGAGTGAAATGGAGAAAGAATTGTCGACCATTCTTGCTGGCTCAAGCAACGAAAACAGCGAACCACTGAAACTATTAAGTGCAAGTATATCTAAATGGAAGCAGTTTAATGAAGAATCTACATTCAAGCTTAGCGAGTTTAAAAATACATTTTTTTCAGGTATCCAATATACCACAGACCCGACTACAGGAACAACGCCTGCCAAATCAATAGATGAACAAGAAAATGTTCCTCCGCAAGTTGTGCGTAGATCTATTGAAATTAATGAACGACAACAATTTAATGAGCCTCATTCTTCTAAAACCACAATTCCACCATCTCCTATCCACAACTTTAAGTCTTCTGCTTATTCTATAATAGCAAATGCTCTTTCAACAGATTCTCCGGCATGCCTATCTACAATACCGTTACTAAACCCTTCATCTCCTGAGTCTCAAGAATCAAACTTTTGTTTAACTGAAAACTCTCCAATAGCAGTACCTCCTGCTACTATTACAGCTACTGAAATTATAGACTCATCTCTTCAGCGAGCCCCATTGTCTGTACTTAATGAAGAAACTTTGAATGAAACATCATCATTATTATCATCATCAGCAGACCATTCACAGCCGTCAAATAATAATGTGACTAAAAAAAGCTCAAAGTTACCGTTCCGTCCACAGCCACTAAAAACTAAAAACCGAATTAGTAATATTGGCATTGACAACAACATGATAACAAAAAGGAAAAGAGCAGGTATAGAGTCAACTCTTGAAAAAAATAGAATTAAAATGGCTCGTTCTGAAAAAAATTAATTTTTATTTTTATTTTTATTTTTATTTTTATTTTTTTTAATATAGATTTATGATTTTTTTTTATTTGTTTCGTTTTAATTATTTCAATGATTTTTTTTTTTTTTTTTTTTTTTTTTTTTTTTTTTTTTTT
>CBXB010000037.1:66966-88961 GCA_000817185.1 Magnusiomyces clavatus CNRMA 12.647
TTTTTTTTTTTTTTTTTTTCTTTTCTCCCTTTTTTTTTAAAAACATACAAAACATTTTCAATAGTTTTATATAAACATCATACCATCGATGTCTGCAGCTGGGAACCTCTCCTTCTTAGACTTATCATATCTTACGTTACAAGCTGTATTACAAGCAGTAATAATATGTACTTTTGGATTTATTGCAGCTAAAACAGGGCTAATACCTCCGTCAGCTCAACGGCATATTTCTCATTTAAATGTACAATTGTTTACACCATGTCTTATCTTTACAAAGCTCGCTTCATCGTTATCTCTTAAGACCCTTGTCGATATCTCCATCATTCCAGTGTTTTATGTGTTTTCAACGCTCGTTACCTACACATGCTCGAAACTAGTTTCAAAGTTTTTTGGCTTTAACCGAAGAGAAACAAACTTTGTTACTGCAATGGGTGTCTTTGGCAACTCTAACTCGGTGCCGGTCACTATTACTGTCGCCATGGCATACTCGTTACCTGGACTCGAGTGGTCCAGGGTACCAGACGATAACCAAGACAAGATTGCCTCTAGAGGTATCATGTATTTGCTCATTTTCCAACAATTGGGTCAAACTTTAAGATGGTCTTGGGGCTACAACACTTTACTTGCTAAGCCTACTCCTGAAGATTTGATTGAAGAACAAGAACAAATTCCTAATCGTTATGAAGATTTGGAATATATTGCATATGATTCTGAAGAAGATCATCATCATCATCATCATCATCACCACAACCACCACCACCATCATAATGATGACGAAGTTTTAGTTGGAGAACGTGCTTCATTACTCAAACATGACAGCTTAAACAATATCAATTACACAAAATCAGCAAAGTCACCTGCAGTCAATTTAATTGGCACTTCTAGTAACTCTTCTTCATCTTCCGACATTTCAGCTCAACAACAAAGCCTGAGTGAAAACTCTCAGTTTGATTCTTCAGCTGCATCTATAAGTTCTTCTTTGAGCAGCAATGATGATGACGACGCATCATTTTTGAAGAAGGACCTTGCAGTTGATCCCAAACAGCCACGCAACTTTATAGAGGCCCTGCCGGCAGTAGGACCAGTCTTTATTATTATTCGTCGAGTCTTTGACTGGTTCTTGTCGGTTATGAATCCTCCTCTTTGGGCAATGTTGCTGGCTGTTACGGTTGCATCTATTCCTTGGCTCAAGTATCAATTCTACGAGCCAGGCACTTTTCTAGAAAAAACACTATCCTCGGCCATTCGTCAGATGGGAGGAGTTGCAATTCCACTGATTCTAGTTATCCTTGGCTCTAACTTGTACCCAGATGAAACTCAAGAACCACCTTCTAAAAACTACAGCAAGCTCATCATTGCCGGTCTAATGTCTAGGATCTTCCTCCCCTCACTTATCATTATCCCAGTAGTTACATTGTGCATCAAGTATTCAGACATTTCTGTTTTGGACGATCCAATCTTTTTGCTGGTGGCCTTTTTGCTGACTGTTGCTCCTCCAGCCATTCAATTGTCACAGATTTCTCAGTTGAACAAGGTGTTTGAGAAGGAGATGGCAGGAGTCTTGTTTTGGGGGTATGCTGTTGTTACACTTCCAACAACCATTATTGTTGTCGTTTTGGCCATCAAGTTGTTGGAATGGGTTAATTGATGTATGAAACGATTCAAAATGTACATTTTACAATGATTTTTTTTTCATATTAAAGGAGGGTTTTAATTTTTTATTCATGCATTTTTTTTTTTTATTTTACATAGAATTTCCTTCTCTTTTTTTCTATATACTTTTTAATGAATATCTAATGAGCAAACGAAAAATCACAAGATTCTTGGTGATTTTCTTTATATTTGGAGTAGTAAATATTTTAGCACGCAATACTAACGTTTGATAGTGGCAAGGTTTATATTATTATTATCATCCAATGATATTCAGCTGTGGCTTCACATGTGAACAACCAAAAAAGAAAAAAAAAAAAAACTTTGTTTCTATTTTACTCAATAATTATTGGAATTGAATCATTTATTTATTATTTTTCAAAATGAAAATTTAAATCTGAAATTACAATTGCGTGTTTTATCGTAATATTTTGATAATAACATGATTTTGCCTATTATATAATAATAATAAAAAGGGTTTTTTTTTTCACACGCACAATATCGAAGACAATGGAAAGAGATAACTAGCAAGTGATGTCATGGATGACGTAATCCCCCATTACAATATGACTAATAGCTCTTATCTGTAAAAAAAAAAAATAACAATGATTCTTATCAAAAAAAATATATTTATCTTTTGTTTATTTAAATGGTTGCAAAAGGAAACATAATTTTTTTTTTTTTGTAAAAATTTTATAAAACAAGAAAAATGGCTGCTTGCTTTTTTTTCTTCTTCTTAAAAGCATCTGTTTAATGATTATTTTGTATATTCAATGTACCTATTTTTCAGCCTTTTTGTTCAAGATCCAAAATCTATAAAAACAGAAAAAAAAAAAAAAATACATACAATATTTTGGATTTTTACAAGTCTCAAGCGTTAAGTTTTATTTTTTTTTAACCTCTAAAATAAAGCAATAATAAAAAAAAACAACCATTTTAAAAGGAGATTTTCATGCATAGAATTTTTCAATGGAGAGAGTCTCTTATCTGGCCAATCATTTGATCAATTGTTATATATTTTTTTTTACAAAATTTTTTACAAAATTATTTTTAAACATTTTTTAAAAAAAAAATAAAAACCTTATTAATATAAGTCATATTAAACTATATTTCATTTTGTTTTATCAGAAGACAAAAAAAAAACACTTGTGGCTATGAAATCTTATTACATTGCACACTTTATGTTACAAATTCTATTACATATCTCGAGTAAACCTGCACGTGAGAGAGTCACATGACCCGCCACTTTTCCCAGCGTAGATCAAAAAATTTCAAGCAAGGAAAAATCAATTAGAGATAATAAAATTTTTCTTGGTGAATATCTATAGCATTGTCAACATATTATAGATGAATAATTTTTTTAAGAGATTAAAACTTCAATTTTAAAAGAATATTCAAGTATTCTATTTTTTTTTAAAAAAAACAATGTTTTGCAATAGACTTGTTCGATCTCAAGTTTCTAAACATAAATCATTACTATTAAACAACCAACATCGATGCATTATTATTCCAACATCATCTTCAAAAAGTCCAAGACGTTTAGAATCGTTTAGTAGCGATAGCTCTACAATACGACAGCCTCAAGAAACAACATCTTCTCATAGCAAACATCTATTTGACTCTTTAGCTACAGAATTTAGAGCACTCAATGACAAGTCTCTGACAAAAAACATAAAACTGACAGAAATTCTTCAACCAAAACTCTACACTGCACAATCGTCGTTAAAGCGACGTACTTCTAGGAAAAGAACCTCAAGTAAAGACAATGTTGCTGAGAAACAAGAAGAACTATTAGTTGAACAGCAGATCCGACAAATGGAGAAATATGCTACTGAACTCAAGCGCCAAATCAAGCTCAAAGATGAGTACGAACTACAACAGAAAAAACTCAAAGAAGAAATGGAAAAACATGAATCGAAAATCAAAAATCAAAAAAATTTGCCTTCTGTAGCTGCTGCTGCTTCTTCTTCTTCTACTGGAGAAGAAGGTGCTGTAGATACCCTTATGGAATTTTTAGACATGCCCGAAACTCATGCTCAACAAGAATTGGATATTGCTCTAGAAAAAGAATCAGCAGACAAAAAATCCTCTGAATCATTTCAAAATCTGAAACGATCCCTCTTTGCGCTCCCTGCCCCCTCAATCACAGTCCCAGAACCCATCCTCGAACGAATGGGCCCTGCCGTACATGCAATTGCCAGCGAGCACAACCAGGACTGGTCTAAAGTTGTCTCTCATCTGTACATGTCCAAAGAAAAGTTTCTTGGCCTGTCGTCAGACGAAGTCTCTGTCTTTATCAAACAGATACCCCTAAGCCAGCGTGCACCGCTGCTGCCAGTCATCCACGAAATGATCTGGGATGCAGGCATTCCTCTCACCAAATACATTTACGACAACACACTTGCCGGCTATGCAGAAGTCGGCGAGACCTCGACAATCCGCTCCTTCATCATGCAGATGGAGCAGGACCCCAATGTCACTGTCGACCACTATACTTATGCCCACCTGCTCAAGAGTTTGAACAAAAACAGCAACCTGGAGCTTTCAGTCATCACTCTTAAGGAGATGCAGGAAAAAAAGATCCAGCTTACCACCCCCATATACACTACTCTTCTGCAAACATGCATCAAGGTCAAGGACTACGAACAGGCGTTCCAGGTCTTTGACATGCTCAAGTTCATGTCGACGTCAACCCTCCCAGACACCAAGGTCTACAACTCGGTCATCCTCGCCGCTGCAAAACAGCACAACGTCAACCGCGTCCTCGATCTCTACAACGAAATGACAACACGCCCCATCGACCCTTTACAACCGGACCAGGAAACATATACTCTACTAATCTACGCATGCTCACGCGACAAAAACACACACCTCAAGGCCTGGCACTATCTCATTGAGATGTACGAGCGCGGGTTCCCTCCTTCGCGCTCTTCGCTCAACTCTATGCTCTACTTGTGTGGCCAAACAGGTGAAGTCACTTTCGCTAGGGCCATTTTCCGACAAATGTGCAGCGACCCAGCAACCTACCCTGACCCGTTCTCTTTCAACTCGCTTCTCCTTGCCTACACAAACTTCAAGCCAGGATTCCTTTCTCCCATCCTCGGTACTGCTGCCGGTCCCAAACTGCGGGCGTCCTTCTTTTCCAACCTTGACATTTTCTCGTCAGTGCCCTCAGAGATCACTCCGCCGTTCTTGCCCTTTGTTTCGCTGGCAAACAAGCTGCAAGTGCTTGCCGAGTCGCGCGCAATCTACGGGTTTTTCAAAAACCTCCAATGGGGGACAGACGAAGCACATAAACGGGCACGCCAGATCCTCAATCAGGCCAGCAACAAGGACGAACTCAATTACAT
This sequence comes from Magnusiomyces clavatus CNRMA 12.647, assembly GCA_000817185.1. Lineage (NCBI taxonomy): Eukaryota > Fungi > Ascomycota > Dipodascomycetes > Dipodascales > Dipodascaceae > Magnusiomyces > Magnusiomyces clavatus. The sequence goes on from CBXB010000037.1 coordinate 71,967, forward strand.
TAACGAAAACACTGCGTTTACATATCTCCGGATCCCTCTTGCTCTAAACAGTGAGCCAGAATTCAAGTTCCGGTGGAGAACAGAGACCTGTGTGTCAGGTGAAAAGAGTTTTATTCAAGAAGAGTTTGCATCAGAATCGTCACCATCTTTGTTTAAACCAGACCCTCAACAAGAACCTATTGTAGAAGAAACAAATGAAAACATATCTACTACTACTACTAGTAATGATATTCGGAAACAAGAACTGCTTAACCGTATTCCAAGAACAAGTTTCATGTACAATGCTGCTATTGAAGCACACACGCTTCACAAGTGGCCCTACGCCAGCGCACAACAGATCTGGGAGTCTCGCGGCAACTGGCGCAGAGACGCTACAAGTATTTTCAACACAAGGCTGACTCCAGAGCAACGCAAGTCCTCCGACTTTGTCTTTGCGTGCCACATGGTCGCGTACCTTGCTGCAGACAAACGTGTCCAGGAGGGCTTGGACCTAGTCCGGTCGACCATCAAACGCTTCCCGTGGAAAAAACGTCACGTCTTGTCTCTTATTGATGCTGCAAACGAGATGCAAGACACTAAAATGGTTAACAAAATTAAAGGTGTATTCCATACTGGTTATTAATAACTTTTTTTTTTATATATTTTCTGTAAATAATATATGCATTTTTTCTTTATAAATAAAATTTCCATTTATTTTTTTATATCTATAAATAATCATTAAAAAAAAAAAAAAAGAAAAAACAATCATAATATAATCTATCAATAATCAACATAATATTAATTAGTAGCAATGGGTTTACTAGAGGATTCCGACGCAGCTGGTGGTTTACTACTATTATTATTACCATTAGGCTGCTTGTTGTGAGAAGAGCTGTCGTGATCAGGACGGCGGTCGGATTTAAACGAAGAGCGTCGGCCACGAGGATAAGGTGGCTTGCCAGGACCTCCTCTGGGGTTACTAGAAGAAGGGCCGTACTTCTTTCCAGGAATCGAGGAGCGAGATCCTGAATGGGGGTTGTATCTTGATGCCTTGCCCGCACGCGCAACATCTATTCTGCGCAGGGCCTGCTCGGCCTCTTCGTGCTTGGCAAAGCTTACGACTGCAAACTTCTTCTCCGACTCGTTAAAGTTGTTTTTAATAAAAACCGAGGTGATCAATGATCGGTCCTCTTCATGGAAAAACCCCTTGACCTCGTCCTCACCGCCTTGTCCGTTTTGGATCCAAATCGAATACTGTGGTGGTTGTTGCTGTTGTTGCGAGTTCTTGTTTGCGGGGTAGGGGTGGCTAGAAACGTACGATTTATAACCTGGCGAAGAGTCATTCTCAGTCTTTTCGGTCTTTTCAGGTTTTTCAGGTTTTTCAGGCTTGTCTGTCGACGCTGGGGCTTCTTTGCTCACAGACTCTGTAGACGAAGATGGATCGTTAGACTTTGAATCTTTGCGGGCACTCTCAATTCTAGGAGACGACGCTACTTTGGCAGGTTGTTGAGAAGGAGAACCAAACTTGTGTGGCCTTGGTTTAGAAGTATTATTGACGGGAATTGTGTTTGGAGATGTAGCAACATAGCTCTTATTGTTGTTGAATTGCTCATTCTTCTGGGCAGCCGATGTTTTTTCGCTACTCGTCTTTTTAGCAGGAAGTCGGTACTCAAAGTTGAAGCCTTCAGAGTATGACTCACTTGAAATAGATGCGCCATGGACAGTCAACACTAGAGAACCATGAAACGCGTCACATAGATTGAAATGCCACATACTTTGAAACGCCAATTCCATGTAATCCACGGTTAGGGTTTTTTCTTTAGAACCCTTGGATGAGGGGGCTGCCTCGGACACTGTATCGGGTATAGCTGGCGTAGAGGAAAGAGTTGGAGAAGTTGGCATGGCTTCAAACGTTTCATATGCAAGCATCAATTGCTCCTTTTGAACCGAGTTAGGGCTAATTAGTGTGAAAAGTGTGTCGTGAACCTTGTTCCACAATGTCATGAACTGAGCCCTTGCTGTTGCCTGCATGGCCTTGAAATGCTCAATTGATGGGATAGCTGACATGTAGTTGAATGAGGATCCGTAAAGAAAGTGGAGGCTTGATGAAATAGTGTAGTCAGCCCTCAATGCCAACGCCAGTTGTGACAGGAGCCCCTCTCTGCATGGAGAAGGATGTGACACAAATATTCTGACTTCAGAGGGGTCGAAGCACTTGCGAGCAGTCGAGAGAAGCTGCCCCATTTGTAGCAGCGTAGTCCACATTACTCCAGATGATCCCGCTATGGTCATTTTCCCATCGCCGTGGTCAAAAAGCCTGTGATGAACAAGAGAACCACCCAATCCTAAAAGACGAATTGTAATTTCGGGGGTTTTGATAGTATAGGTTGCTGATTCATCAATCAGGTGGAGATTGGGGATCTTATAGGTGCCGTCCTTAAACTTTTCAATTACAACAATATCTTCGGCTGCGCCGTAGATTGTGTACACTGGAATATCTAGTGACATGCTACCATCCAGAAAGTATGGCAGTTCTGAAAGAACATTCTTGTCAAAAGATGATTTAATGTTTTCAGAATCTGTAGGGAGATCTTTCATGTTTATAAACGGGCAGAAAGAGCAAATTTGTTTAATGATTCTATATAAAAGTTAGTCAATGGTTTCAGCGCGAAGAGCAGGCATTAAATACATACTTTGGAGAGATTCTGGAAATGGATTCAGAGTCAAAAAACCCGAAATTACCAGAGTGGATCACATATGATGCATTGTGCTTTTTTGCCAGTGTATTTAGTTTTGAAATCTGACCTCTGATCTCGGATACACACAAAATGCGTTTACCATTTGATTCAATGATTCGATGAGCCTGATCAGTCATTATTTTAGGTTGAATATTATACGTTGATTGTTTAAATAAAAAATTTGAAGGCTTTCAATGAAATAAAAGTCGTAAAAAGAGGAAGAAAAAAAATAGATAATATACAGAGAAGCTGTAGAAGAAATTATGCAAAATATTCAAACTTTTGTGATTAAATGATGTGAAAATTGATTATACAGAAAAAAAAGAAAAAAAAAGATGCTGATTTTAAAGGGTGGTTATTTTATAAGTAATAACAAAAAAAAAAAAAGTGCTGTTAAAATGTATGCTCATCTCTTGTAAAACTGGTGCCAAATCCCATATACAATGAAACAAAATTGCCACTCACGTGACATATCAGATGACATAATGAAAAAAAAAAATGAAAAACAAATTGAGTTTTAATATCTACAAAAAATCTATGTAATCTATATTTATTCTGTTCCGTCAATCATTCCCTTTATCCAATTTCCAATTTGATCTTCAAGTATGTAACCTTCAATTTCGGATCCAATATATCTAACTTTCCCTGGTTGTTGTTTGATAATTGTTTTCAATGGATCAAATATTGAGGCATCAATTGTTTTATGAGCATTCTCAGACACTTCAAACCCCTTGACAAAACCTTTAGATACTTCAAACTTGAAAACGATTTCTTCAAGAGCAGGGTCTGAAAATTTATGCGAAAATTTATGAGTAAAGTCTGGGGTTTGTCCATATATCCAATCCCATGTTTTCGATTCTTTGGCAATTTTCAAAACTTCCTCGGGAAGCATATGCTTTCTGACGTGCACAACAGGAACTGGAGTCTTTTGAATACTACTACTGTTTTGAGTATCAGTGAAGGGATCTGTACTGATCCCAATGTCATCAATTCCAGCTGTTAGTGGATTTACAAAATCGTCATTGTTTTTTTCTATTGTAGTGCTTTGATTCTTGTCGATAGCATATTTGTTGCAAAAAGCCTCTAGTACAACTTGGATAAATACATCAGAGTCCATTCCTAGATTGGCAACAGGCGATTTGACACTCTCTACACCTCTACCCTCAATCGTGCCATATATTTCAGGGTCTCTGTTCAACAACATGCTTAAAACGTCTAATTTCGAGTTGAGCAGCATTGTGCCGTGATGATAAGCCTTCTGTCGCTCAATCTTGTAGGCTGATCCAGATACTTTCTTACCTGTTTCTTTGTCGACAATATCATGTCTTTCATTAACTTGTAACTTTATTTGAGGTCCGGGTACCTCTACTACTCCGGCACCTAACGCACTGTCTGAGGAAGACATGCCCGGGAGTCCTCCAGTGCCATCTTCTTCTATCATCAACGCTTCTTTGTTGAGTTCTTTTAAACTTTCTTCCTCTAACGTAGGCTTCAAAATCTTTGTAACTGTAGATGGTAGTTCGTTTATAGCTTCTACAATCATTTCAGCATGTTTGTCTCTTGTAAAGTCTTCTCTAGCTGTCATAACTGAAAAATTGACGTTGCCTGGGTCGTGAACAACTGTTCCACCTCCGGAACGTCTTCGTAGCACAGGGATTCCTAACGAATTAACTAGCGGTAAGTTGCACTCGCGCCATGGGTTCTGGTTCCGTCCAATGACAACGCATGCAGAGTTAAGGTAAATTAGTAATCGGTTGTTGTTGAAAGATTTTTTAAGCTCGGTTTTCTGAGGAGGTTCAGGCATGTTTTTGAAGATGTAGTTTTCAAGAGCCAAGTTGAGAAATGGATCATTCATTGCCGATACAAAAGCTTTAGGACCTGGGGCTTTGACATGATTTTCAAAATCTTTAGCACTAGATAAATTGATGATTTCAGTAGTTCTGTCGCTGTTGATCCAAGCCGAATAAAACCTCCTACTGGGGGTGTTTATTCTCGACATATTTGCCGATAATGAGAGAAAAAACGGCTTATATTCGACGTAGCGCATTTGGAATATCTATATCTTTTTGAATGAAAAGTGCAGTCTTTGAATATTTTTAGCTGAATGTGAAAGGTGAAATCAAAGCTACAATGAAATTATTGTTAAATGTATTACAGTTTTTGTTACAATTTTTTCAATTTTTTCTTTTACTTTCAACTATAAAAAAAAAATAAAATAAAAAAGCACTTTGTAGTGATTTAATATCTAATCATACAACAATGTCAAATTCAAAATCGACAAAACAAGGTGCAAAGACATTGAGTCTAGACATAGAAACTCAGCTTTTACAGAATGTACATGAAAATTCATCAAATTCAGAAACCACCAAGGCTAAAATCAATGATATTTTGACAGAGCGGTATTCATTACAAGGGAATCAAAAGCCCTTGCTAATGCTAGAGGCTGCGCAGCCCCGTCAAGACGAGATCGATGCTCAAAAGGCTAGAAAAAAAGCTATTAGAGAAAAGAAAAAAATTGAGCGTGATTTACATGCTCGAACACTCAAGTTGAAGCATGATCGAATGAAATCAGCTCCAAACAATCTCAAGTTAGTCAACAAGAAGTCACGCATCCGACACTCTAGACTGCAACATGCTAGGTACGAGTTAAATGAGTATATCCAAAAGTGTAAAAAAAACCAGGCTAAACTTGAATGTCTTGTACGGAAAAGTCAAACAAAAAACAATAGTAGTATATTACCTGCCGACTGGTGGAACCCTGAAAAACTACAGTTTGATTATGAGATTCCAACATTTGACCAGTTTCTTCCATTAAATGCATTATGGAACGACCATATCACAGATCTTCTTTTTCCCAATTATAACAAATCAACAACTTCGAAAGAAGAAAACAAAAATCTGTCAGGACAAGACGAAAGCTCGCTGCACGGCGATTTAGTACTTGCCGCCAAGCTAGCTTCTGCAGATTTTCATGGTGCGTACGTCAAAGTTACTCAAGCTACAAATCCAAGTAACGTTGGTATGGCTGGCATAATAATATGGGAAGCTAAGTCGAATTTTGTCATTGTTGTTCCTAGTAACCCTTCGAGTCCTAGAATTAAAGAGAAAATTGGCGGTTTGCGGATCGTTGAAAAAAGAGGCAGCATTTTTAAATTTACAGTTATGAAAAAAAAGTTTAACGAAGATGAAAGTAACCAAAAAGACGACGAAAACGAAAATGCAATGGATTTTGAAATCGTAGGCTCCAGATTTTTATTTCGAACAAGTGAAAGGTCTACTAAAAAATTTAAACCAAAATCTGTTTTGGACTTGATATAATAGTAATGGGAATAAATCAAAAAATTATCTACTAAAGTCTCTATAAAAAAATTCTATACAATCTAATTGTTCATAACAAGACGGTCACCCACAAAATGTCGATGTGGCCTTTCAACTTCGACTTTGGGGACTCCCTTTTTATAGTCAACGTTCTTGTCAAGGGTTCTAAAAAACTTGGAAATGACAGGAGGATACCAGACCTTATTTCCAGGCTTGTACCAACCTAAGTGACCACCAAGAGAAGTGGTAGCCATAACCAAGTATGGATTCTTTTCAACTTCCTTGTATGGAAGAGTAGCGCTGCCAACAATAGGATCATCAATAGCGTTTAAAATCAAAGTAGGTGTTCTAATGTTCATGGCTCGGAGAATACTTGAGCCATTTCTATAATAGTCAGTAGCACTGTCAAAGCCAAAAAGTGGAGCAGTATAGTTGTCGTCAAACTCATACATATACTTGATTTCCTTCATTTTTGAATAGTCAAAAATCGGGTTCTTCTCAAGAACCTTGACGTGATTCTTTAAAAGTTTACCCAAATTCTTAGTCATGGCTGGTGAGTACAAATTCTTGCCCAAAACGGTGGAATGGAGATAAATGTTTGAGGCATTCAAGTCCCAAGGATTAGCAACAATGCAGGCCCCGGAAATCTCGTCCAAAGAGCCCGGCTTTAAAGCATCTTCACCTTGTTGTCCAAGATAGTTTGCCAAAATGGAAGCACCTAACGAGAAGCCAACAAGGTAGATTCGTCTTCCTGGTTGTTCAGTGTGTATTATGCGGACAAATCGGCGGATATCATCAGTCCAAACGCCGCAGAAAAGTTGAGGTGTTGTGATAGGTGTCCTGGCGCAACCTCTGGAGTTCAATACAATACAATCGAAAGCTCCCTTTGCGTTTTCTTCAGGGGTAGTAGTGGCTTTACCGAAAGAAATATCGTCAACGACAGCACGAACATATGACTCGTGGGAACCGCCAGAGAGACCGTGAAGCAAAATCAAGAGTGGCTTGTCTTCAGGGCCGTAGGGCTTTTTGGTGGCTTCGATTTCGGAATCAGTAAGGTATCTGGTTCTAACTGGGTATGGCGGTGGATTTTCCAGTGGAGAGTATTTAAGCGATTCTTTCCATTCTTCTTGTGATTTTGGAGGATCAATAAGATAGTCTGCAGAAACAATAGCTGTCCCGTTTGGTTCTTCAAATGAAATAATTCTTCTTCCGTAGTAGACTTTATTGACACCTTCAAAATTTCCAGCAGCTGCGTGCATTGTTTGCAAGTCACCGTTGAAATACAGCGGACTCAACAAATCATATGATCCAGATTTAATTTCTGGAACATTGTTTTCAACAAGGTCCTTTAAAGTCTTTTCCGATCCATCTTTGCATGGTAATGGTACTGATTGGACCTTTGGATAGTAGGTTTGAACGTAACTGCGAACGCCAAAATAACTCATATTTTTTTTTTTTTTTATAAATTATTAGTGAACTAAAAAAGAAAGGAAAAGATGCTTGAAAAGGAAAGAAATAATCAAAGACGTTTTTATATTATTTAAATAGTAAATTACAAAAGCCGAGGTTTTTTGATTTTTAAGCAAAATATATAATACTTTGTTTCATACGGCTAAAATACCCGGATAAAAACAATGGTCTATATTCTTTCTACCTATGTTTTTTTTCCATCGTCAACATCCACCGCCCGCAACTCAGTCCTTCCGGCATCACCTGTTTCAGTACTGGTTGGCTGGCCTACTGGTCTCTTGAACCCAGCGTCTTCCAACTGCGCCGCCACCAGGTTAGCTACGTGCTCGTTGTCCCTAACACAAAACGCATGGGCAATAATACTATCACCCTCTTCAACGCAGACACTCACATGAGGCAATTGTCCATATTTATCAATAAGCTCCTTTCTTGTAGTTTCACTGACCCAGTGATCTTCTTTTACAAAGTACATCCAGATTTTGTAACAACTTGGTTCGCCCTCTTTTGTGGTGCCTGCCCAGAAGCCCTTTATGTCTTCGGGTTCAAATTCCGACCCGATCCGAAGCATCTCTTCTTTGCCCATTTCTAGTGCCTGTCTTACAATGCGTGGTTTTGTTACAAGCGAAGTTGCAGCGTTCAAAGCAACCTCTGGAGGACTCCCCATGATGTAGCGTAAGCCTGACTTGATGTAGTCTTTGGGAATGGTCCATGTAAGAAACTGAGAAATTCGAGAGACATAATAGGCTGGATCGGTTGTATATTTGCTCAAGCTGACAAGCTTGGATCCACGATGGCTGAGTCCAATGTCTTTAACAGTAGGTGTAGCAAGACATACGAGCTTGATGTTGATGATATCTGAGTCTGCAAAGGCAACAGCGATGCGTTGTACCATCCAGCTGCCAACTGAATGGCCCATCAATACTACGTCACGCTTTTTTTCTTCTTGAGGTGCTGTAACAGAGTTGGTGAGTGAGTCGCGTACAAGTTCTTTCAAAAGACTAATTTTGTGTTCAATTTGCTCGTCCAGTGTGTGAATCTTGCTTCCCCCGTCAATTCCATAGCTCGTTTGTGTCATTGTATCAAATCCAATATGAGAAGGACAAATGTATTCAAACTCTGGGTGAATCTTGTGCAACTCCTCTAGAAAGGTCTCGTAGAATTCACACAGTCCCGGGTTGCCTGGGATCATATAGAACAATGGAGCATGTTTATTTGGCCCAGGAATATGGTAAACAGTAGTAGGAACGACGTGAGTATTGACTATTAGAGGCATTTTTTATATATTACTATATGTAAATAATCTCTAGATATTATAGGCTGAAAAAAAAAAAAAAAAAAAAATTGATTGAATTAGGTAGGAGATTGGGTGATGCCAGAGGAATTTATTTATTTTTAATTTTCTACTAAAAAATTTAAATAAAAACTTTAATCATATTTACCCATAGCTTTTTCAACAATCTTTAAAGCTTCAAGCAAAAATTCGTTTTCATTTCCAGCTGCAATTAATTGTAAGGCCACTGGGCAGTCCTTATAAACAGATGGCTTATATCTATCAAAATATTGCTTATCGACATCGTTAAGCGGCTTTTCGTTCTCAGCATAAGCGACATCCAACTCTTGATCCACTACCGTAACAGGAAACGAAATGGCTGGGTATTGTAGCAAGTTCCAAGCCGAAAGGTAGCTCCAAGTTGCTATTGTTGAGTCATGTGGTTGTGCGGGACCAGTTCCGTTTGGCGATAATACGACATCAAGCCCCAGCTTTCTCCAGTTGGCAATATAATCATCTCGATACTGTGCCTTTTCAGCATTCAAGTCCCAAAGCTCGTGAATTGATAGCTTTCGAACCAATGGATTGTCAACATAGATCCACTTAGCCAAAGGTGTCAACGGTTCATTAGTACGTGCCAAAAGCTCCTGCTCTCGTTCGCTCCCATCTTCATAGTATAATGGAGCAATAATGTTCCAGTTCTTAACGTGATCCAATGGCTCGTACTCAACCACCTCTAGTTCAATATCACCAACTCGCCCAGCAGCTTTGAGTTTCTTTTCAACAAGATTCAAAGCACGTCTCACTGGAGGCTGTGGTGTTGTTAACCCATCGCCTCTCATGATGCCAATTTTCAGCTTCTTTTTGCCACTCATAGTCTCACTGTCCCAAGGTTTGGCGGTCAATTCGGGTCTCCATCTCCAGGCCTGTGCTGCTACAATAATGCGCGAGATCAACTCAACCCCATCTAATGTTCGTGCCAGAATGCCTAATCCGTTTTGTATTGACTCAGGCCCGTTAATCGGCAAATAAGTGTCGTTTATTGGAAACAGATTTGTAGTTGGCTTGTACCCATACCCTCCCTGCAATCCTGCGGGGTCGCGTACAGAGCCTCCAATATCAGTTCCAAATCCAATTATCGACGATTTCATTCCAATAGAAGCTCCTTCACCACCAGAAGACCCCCCACAAGTCAAGTTCCTGTTAAATGGGTTGACTGTTCTTCCATATACAAAAGACAGTGTCTCCAGCTGTGAAATGTTTTGTGGTTGAGCAGTTCTCTGGTAGAATACTGCTCCTGCTTCTCTCATTATTTTGACAATACTCGAGTCGTAATCAGTAATGTTATCAACAAGCGCTGTAGTAGCATAGTTGTTGTACTTGCCTTTAAAAGCAACACAATCTTTGAAACTGACTGGAAGGCCATGTAAAGGGCCAACCGTTTGGCCATTATGTTCGTCCATATATTTATCCAGCTCCAAAGCTTTTTCGTAGGCCATGTCTGGCAGAAACTCTGTCACACAGTTGGTACATCTGTGAGCCAAAACCGCCGCTCTCATATAAGCTCCAGCCACCTGAACGCTTGTATATGTTCTGTTTTTGATTTTATCGAGTAGCTCCAAAGCATTGTCAATCGATGTGATTTCATAGTCCAATGGTGTCAAGTAGCTTTTGCGTAGAGTTGTCACGTTCAATGGCAGTGGATCTGGTAAAGGTTTATTGTGTTTAGACTCAGCATCATAAAAGTATTTTTCAACTTTTTTTTGTGTTTCGAAACGATATGCTTGAGCTTTTTTTGCATTATGTTTCCAAGCTGCCGTCATTGTTTAACTTTTTGTTGTCTTCAATTGAGTATTAATGATGTAGTAGTGTCAACAAAAAAGTACAAAGAACATACAATAAAAAAGATGTAAAAAAAACCCAAAAAAAAACCAAGAAGCAAAACACGATTTTTTTTTTTTAAGAACTTCAGTTCTTTTTTATATAGAAGATTGGAATATGGTGTAAAGGTGAGTTTTTTTTTGTTTTTTTTTGTTTTTTTTCAAATGCTGGTGAGAAAAAAGTCATATTGATTACTGTTTTCTTAATTTGGACAAATTACCGCTCGTACGTGATAAGCAAGGGACTTTTGACTTGCTGCAAATTCCACTACACACAGAAATTTCAAATGATAGATAAATCATTATCATTTTTATATGGCATATATCTCAAGTCAAACTGGTAAGTATATCAGACTAAAGTGTATTTTTATGCTTATTCAACAAATATAAAATAGGTAAAATTAGCGCCTGTCTATTGATTTCGAAAATTGTAACTGGAAAAACGTATGGTATCTGCGTCTCTTTTGAGAATGTAAATATGAGCAAATACCAACTCAATATGGCTCTTTGCACCTTATTCAAAGATTCCAAATAGAGATACCAAGTACAAAGGCAAGAAATGAAACAATTTATTTATTTTTTTTTTTTTTTTTGCAATAGAATCTTTTAGTAATAATAACCTTATTGTTGTTATTGTTGATTTATTTCATGAGTATTTTGTGATTTTGATGATTTGATGTTTGGAATTGTTGCCAAATCAAATAGTAGTGATGAAGTTACTAAGAAGTTGTTGTTAGGTAACATAACATTATATAGTAACTTGTTCTTTTTCTCATTGCTTTTTAAAACTCATCTTTCTCCACATCACTATTTTACTCTGCTATTTTCTCCAATTTTCGCCTTCAATCATTAACAACATGAGATAAAATTATTCGTTTTATTCAACAAACTATAATATTACTATTGATTTTCTATCTACATTGCTATTTTATTACATATGTAATTACTAAAGTTTTCATAAAATTTTTCCTCAGATTATTGCTATTACAACAACACCAGTGTTCGCTTTTGGAAAAAGCTTTAAAACAAAATCAACAGAAGAGTTTTTAAAGCTCTAAAATCACAGCCTTGGTGTAATTTGTACCATTTTTTTAGCTATCTGACACCCCCTATTATTCTTTATTTGTCTTGGGTGTGGGAACAGCAATGTGGCAGCTGTGGATGGTCTTTTCTCATCTGGCCGGACAAGCCAGAACTAAAGATTCGACTGATGAAACAGCAGTGTCATGTACTAGCCACTCAGTGACGGAGGTATCACTGATGATAACATGGTGGTGTTGACGGACCAACAGATCTGATGGCTACTGTTGTTCCTACATTGACAAAGAGACAAACTGATCGCCATGGGTATGACTGCCCTAAGTTGGTCTTTTATTTTCTTCTTGACTTTTTTTTAGGGTGTGGGAACAACAATATGACAGTTTTTGATGGTCTTTTCTGATCTGGCCTGACGAACCAGAGCTAAAGGCTTGACTGATGAAACAGCAGTGTCATGTACTAGCCACTCAGTGATGGAGGTATCACTGATGATAACATGGTGGTGTTGACGGACCAACCGATCTGATGGCTCTCGCTATTTCTACACCAATAAGAAAAAAAAATCCCTTTAAATAAATTGTCTATTATAGCATTTATGAATTGTGGAATTCGACTGATCATGATGTTATCCGATTTATAAGTTTTTCTTGCCAATGTGTTATTCATTTTCTCAACTAACTCTTTTTTATCATTAAATTACCTCTGCAAATGCTTTATTATGACGTAATATTCCTGCAAAAAAAAGGGTATAGCTTTTTGTCAATTATATCAAGCAATCACCAATTACCTTAAAGCACGATTAGTGCATCTTCAGAAATAATGCTGATTAAAAATACTTGAGTTGAAGGATATCCGCATAACTAATTTCAAAACTTCTTGCTTTTAGCTTTTTTCAAAGTTTTTGCAGCTTAATTTTTTTTTATTTAAGTTTTATATGTTTTACAAAAACCTTCTAAGTTCCCAAATGTCTTTGAAGTATGATATCAAATGTTTAGAATACCCAATGAGTCATAAATATTATACCTTTTTACCAACCTCAACAAATACATTATTCGATCGAACTAAACATAAATCCCATATTTCCAAATTTTAGTTAAAACAATTCAATTACCAAGAAGTCAATCAAAGTTTAATATATTTTCAAAGGCTTCCAAGATAACTTTGTCAAGATCTTATTTAGTTTTCACTATAATCTTTTGAACAAGAACTAAAGTCTTGAAAATATCAAAAATACATTTGTGACAATTGTGTTGGCTTGCCTCCATGTTTTTCCTTAATTTGACATTTTTCACTGTGTGAAAATAACAATATGACAGCAATATGACAGCTATGGATAGTCTTTTCTGATCTGGCCTGACGAACCAGAACTAAAGACTTGACCAGATTAAAAAGCCGTGCCACTAGCCATTCAGTGACCAAGGTATTACTGATTATGGAATTAATGATTTTGACGAATAGGCAGAGCTAAAGGCTTGTCGCTTTTTTACGACAACAAATAAAAAAATCCATTAGCCTCAGTACGTACGTAATAAAAGTCTGACAATATATTGGCATTAGAGATGAAATAAAAAGTTCAAAGTGAGTAGTATACTTGTGAATCTTGTATTAGACTGGGATTATGAAAAGATGATATCAAAGGTTTATTAAAAAGTTTATACGAATTTTATAGAATTTCATAGTTGGTTGAATAGACAATTAGGAAGAAAACAAAAAAACAAATGAATTAGGTTCTACAATATTTGTCAGCTCTTACTCATTCATTAGATTCCTCAAGGGTAAGGGTCTGTAAACAATGAAATTATGACTACTGGAAATATCGTTCTATTCCGCCAGGTTTAGGGCTTTAAATATTTTACCAGCGTCCCTACCATACAGGCCCCAGGTGTCAAGCATTATGACCTTTTAAGACCTTTTTGTATACAAAAAACATTAAATCATAAAATACCCAACTTTTTTCTAACTGTATCTCCACTTTTTTTTTTTTTTTTTTTTTTTTTTTTTTTTTTTTTTTTTTTTTTTTTTTTTAAAGATTTTGACAAAAACCCACTTAACAGTACTTATCAACATATAACGTCGACTTCATTTGGATATCTTTTATCATAATATCATTTTTTGCCATTGTTAGCAGGCTGATATGGCAGCGTTTGTGGTATACCAGCATGAATAAGCTGGTCACAACTGATAATATTCGATAACGTTTGATAAACTTTGATAACATCTTATAACATGGCTTAAGTGTAAAACAGCACAACTTCAACAACAGTAACTACAAAAAGCGCAGGTAGCTTGCCTTTTGGATCATGCTTTGAGATACCCTGGACTTTGCGGTATGATTGTCATGAAGGTTTGTCTAGTTATGCCGAATCTGACAATTCCAAATTCCATTGAATTTCATGAAAGCAACAGGATTGAACATTAACCCCTAGAATCACTAGGACAAAAACTTAGAACAAGAGGAGCTGAGTTGATTGAAATAGTCGAGATAGATACTTTCCCATTGACTAAGATGTATGCAAATTATGGACAGAGGAATAAGTGTAAGCAACGAGCTTTTGAGTATGACAAAGCTGGGCAACTATAACGACTCACATCTGGCAGCTGTGGTTCATTAGATGATTTTTCACAGAAGTATGAATGAAAAAGCTACTGATTATATCTTGAAAAGACCTGTGAAACGTTTTTGATGCAATACATCAAGTGTTTAAAAAGTGCGAAATAAACAAGGTATGATGAAAGAAAAAGTTCCGGCTGTGGTTTTTTCGGATTCTGGCAAATAATAAATAATCTTGGATGGAGTGGGGAAAGACTCGGACAATCAGAATGAAAGAGGGCGAATTACTGACACTGTCATACGTTGCATTTGGTAGAAAAAGGGGTTCACAATGGCTAGTCCAAGAGCAAATGATATGATACCAAAAGAAAGATACTCACAAGTCAGAGAACTCAATTGTTTGAACTTGATCACAAATTTTGCAACAAGCGCCTTGTGTATTCAGTATGTGATTACATCATCCAGGCCATATGAATGATCTTCTAGTAGATGTAAAAAAAGCGGTAGTCATCAGATCGGTAGGTCCGTCAACATCACTGATGTTGTCATCAGTGATACCTCCGTCACTGAATGGCTAGTACATGATACCATTGTTTCATCAGTCAAGTCATTAGTTCTGGTTCGTCAGGCCAGATGAGAAAAGACCATCCACAGCCGTCATATTGCAATTCCCACGCAATAATATTTTGAAGATAATAAAAAGCTGGATACAAACGCTGCGCAGTCAATCAAAAGGCAGCTAAGCGTATTTAATAAAGCCCTTCACGTAAATCAAATAGAGACTAGCTTTTGCAAAAAAAAAAGTTAGTTTACAAGCCTTGAGATGTGTGAATTGGTGCATTCAATAATTGATTGGTGTAATAAATTTAAAACGTGTCTAGATAAAAGCTTGGCTTGATCTATGGGAGTGCTCAGCTGAAAAATGCCTTATGTAGGTCTTGTTTATAAGTTGCTAAGACAAGTTCAATTAAAAGTTGCAAAGGAATCGATTTTGACTAGAAATACCAAATTCAAAAAGAAAAAAGAATCGCATAAACATATGAAGCCCACATCAGGGCTGTGTTCAAGAATATGAGACTGACCAAGAAAGTATCAAAATGACATAAGTAGACAATTGTTAGAGCTGAAAATAGAGCCAAGCTATAATTGAGCAATGCTCTAGTATTCTGTGAAATGTTGTAAAAATATTGAGCTGTCTTATTTCAAGAGATGCTGATGGCGAGTTATAAAAGAAATATTCAGCAACCAAGATAATCACTATTGCTGACAAGAGGTTTTTTGAGTTTGAGGATAGTCATAGCAGAGCATATAACAAACCTATGTAAATATTGGAGCCAGTGCATCAAAAAGGTTCACAGCCAATAAGACCCTTGATTCAGATAATTCTTTCATAGATTTCAATCATCATTGCTTTCAATAAGCCAAAGTTGATAAAAGATACCAAGATTTTGCTTTTGCATTATACTGAATGCCGACTAAACTAGGATAAGAATAAAAGCTCAAGCATCAAGGAAGAAAAGCCAAATTGAAAATAGCAAAGTATAGTCAGCCAGAGATAAGTTACAAGTTGAACATTTCATTACAAAGTGTAATTTCGAGATTGGCAAAGATTCTAACTTGACAAAAACAACATTTGAATTATATGATGATGGAAAAGTTCATTTTGGTTGCAGAGGGTCACGGCGCAAACATCCAGTATTTGCAAAAGTCAAACTTGCCCAAAATGTATCCTGATAATACGGGAGTTAGTTAAAAAGTTGAATATGTGACACTGAAAAAACCAAAAGTAAATAAAAGACTTACGGGTTGTAAAAAACTTTTAATCTACAAACTTCTAACGTTGTTGCCAGTTGATCTTGTGAAAACGTCTTTCACATATTATTTGGGTGCTGGTAAAGTAACAGTAAAAGCATTGATATTTATAATAGGAGTTGACTGTAACAATGTCGCTAGCAAAACTGAGAAAATACAAGCATTACTTTGAGCATTTGTTGACTATAAGTTGTTGAGAAATGAGCTTTTAATATGCTCATCCAAATCATATTTTTTTCTTTTTGTGTATGCAGGAACAGTTGTAGCCGCCAGGTCAGTTGGTCCGTCAACACCACTGATGTCATCATCAGTGATACCTCCATCACTGAGTGGCTAATACATGACACTGCTGTTTCATCAGTCAAGCCTTTAGCTCTGGTTCGTCAGGCCAGATCAGAAAAGACCATCCACAACTGTCATATTGCTGTTCCCATACCATTTGAAAGCCCAAACAAAACAAGTGGCTAAATATGAGCTTTAAGCCCTTAACTGGTTTGGGTATCTTTTGTGAGACCCTTGTTTATACATAATGACTGACCTGTATGAAAAAGAATTGCAATGTTGCTGATGTTGCTGATGTTGATGTAAAAAGAGGTCTCAAAAAGACATCAGTCCTCAATCAAATATGAAGTAAGCCTGACCAGTTGTTAAATTATTCCAACAATTTATACCCAATATATCATCATATAATCGAATGTTGGTATGTCAATTCTGTCACTATACATGTAAATGAGAAAAAGGTCTGGTCAAGTGTTTACAAACAAGGATTGAAGTAACCCTCTTTTGAAGTTTCATAGTTGAAGTCCATTGTGACAAGGTGGAATGACAATGCAAAATAATTTAATGTTGATAGCCAATAAACAATAAAAAACAACCATTTTCAACTGATTGGAATGACTTGACATGGAACCAGTTGGAAGACATATAAAGTAATTGTGG
>CBXB010000038.1:24349-36145 GCA_000817185.1 Magnusiomyces clavatus CNRMA 12.647
CTTTTCACGTTCTTCCATTAAAAGTTTGAGCTGATTTATATGTGGAATTAAAGTAGTATTTGCTTCTTGCCAAACAGATTTGCATAAATTTAGCTTTTCTGCCACATCTTCGGGGCAGTTAACCTCATCGTCAAACTGTCTATTTCGATAGTAAAAAAAAAAAAAAAGAAAAAAAATCAATATTAGACGAATTTGAATTAGTATAAAAGTAATGACTTACAAGATAGATGAAAGAAGAGGCGTAGGGTTGTGCTTTTCTGAAAGTTCTGCAGATGTATTTGTGCTATTGAGGAATTCATTTACTTCCTGAACATGATTGTTGAACTTTACTTTTACATCCTGAAGCAGTCGATTTTCTAATTCTTTAAGGAAGTACGATTGTTGGACTGTTTTCATTTTGCTTTGTTAATTTACAACTGTTGATTAATTTTTTTAAAGGGAACATAAACTACAACAAAAATAATAAATAAACTATTACACTTTTTTTTAAAAAAAAAAAATAAAAGTTGATGAGTTTTTGAACATGAGGTTCGAATACTTTTTATTTATTGCAGAAACCTTACTCAGTATCAAAACAAAAAAAAAGAACATTTTACCAAATCAAAAGCAGCCTTCTGCTATTCTTTCTAAAATAGAAGCAATCTATTTAATGAATAAAAATTTCAATACACGGCTTTTTATAAAAGTAAAATATGTAAAATTTCAATTGCAAAAAAAGGATTAAATGATGAATTAATAAGATATTGACTATATATTGTTAAAACTAAGGGCAGGGTAATTGAATAAAAATATCAAGGCCGGGTAACAATTACCAACTGATAAGATATGAGGCCTGAATCTTGACGCCAATTTGAGCAAGAGCTATTTATTGATTTCGTAAATTTACTTGAAAGAATCGTTGTCAAATTGTAATTACCCAATTGAAAAACCAAATAATTCTTTAATATAGCTATATATATATCAGGTAAAGCCTAAAAGGAATAAATTTTTTTTTTTTACAATGGGCACTGAAACAGATACAAAAACAACAATGGATCTTCCATTTGTGCCTGCTTTGTTAATTATCGATCTTCAAGAAGACTTTTTACCTCCAGTACGTATCTCAAAGAATTGTTCTATTTTCTCTAGCTAAAATTACTAAACCTTCATTAATTTTGTATTTGATTAGACTGGGTCCCTTGCTGTTCCTGAAGGTAGATCCGTAATTCCGGTAATCAACGATTTAGTTAATCTACCATGGCAAGCTGTCATTGCATCAAAAGATTGGCATCCCAAAAATCATTGTTCATTTGCAGTAAATCACGTTGATGGTGTTGAGTTTCAGCCTATTTCATTCACGAGACCTGACGGAAGTGGTGAATTAAAGGAAGAAGTTGTTTGGCCAGTACATTGTGTACAAAACACACCCGGTGCCGAATTTCCTGATTCTTTTACAGGCAGAAACAAATTAGACCATATTGTATTGAAAGGAATTTCACCAGATAGAGAGTACTACTCAGCATTTCAGGATACTTGGGGTATGGAGCAAACAGAACTGGATTCGGTTTTAAAGGCTCGTGGCATTACTGATGTTTTTATTGTGGGGTTGGCTTTGGACTACTGCGTTTATAGAACAGCAGTAGATTCTGTTAAAAGAGGTTATACAACACGAATAATCCTGGAAGGCACAAAGCCAGTCCAGCCCAACGCAATTGAGGAGGTTGCGGTTAATGCACAGAAAAACGCTGTGGAATTGATTCATTTGGACGATCCAATCCTTGAAAAGGTAAGGCAGTATGTCCCTAAAAGATAAATAACCTTCGTTAATATACAGACAATTTGACATCTTTATTGAGCAAAATTTAAGTGTTTTACCAATAGCTTGTGGGGGTAATGAGTTTGAAAGTATTTATTTGTAATACTTATTGAGAGAACAATGGTATTTTATTATTTTTTTCTGATAAGTTTTACAAGAACAGGGCTAGTTGTATAGATGAAACCTGCCTTTACCTGATACATAAAATAAAGTTGATATGATTATTGACATCATTAAGCCGCACATGTTAATTACTAAATCATCCACGATAGCTAATTTTTAGATCAATTATTTAATAAATCAATCATTCTCTTCTTTTTTCTCACTTATATAGTTTCCCTTTTGCTGCTTTTCTCTCCCTTTTTTTTTTTTTTTTTTTTTTTTTTTTTTCTTCTTTCTTCTTCTCCCAGTGATACTTGATACCAACTGAATTATTGACATTTATCATAAACCTTTCTCCTCAATACATATCCTAATAGACTTTTTTTTTTTACTCCTCATTCATTATCTTGAGATAATCTCAATGCCAACCTCATCCTTTTCACAGAAAACTTTGTACGAAGTCGAATTTCATCTCAACAAGCTTGATGAACTGGCTTCAAAATTCACAACATACAATTCCATTTTTTCTCTTGCAACAGAATATTGTTTCAGCAACAAACTAGCAGAGTGTTTCATTGATTCTTCCTACCACAAAGCTGTCGATTTTCTTTACTTAAATTTGTCTTCACTTCAACAATTTCATACAAGTTTAATTGAATACAACTCCAATGAGCCAACTACCAAAAAAGAAACAACTTTAAGAGAGTCTCCAAACATCAGACTACTTCAATTTAAAGCCAATTTAAATGAAATCAATTCTGTTGGTGTCAATAAAGAAAAGACAATTTTGGATACACTTTATCTTTGGACCATATCCTCAAAGATTAATCAAATCTCTAGCTATTTACTTCAATCAAAGAAATCAAAAGACAAAAATATCTCTCTCAGTGAAAATGTTGATCATATTCTTTTTTGGAGTTTTCAGATGGCAAACCTCCTTATAGGATCAACCAATATCCCAGGAGAGATTCTTCAAAAGATCGATTCTCTCCAACAAATTATTGCCATTGGATCTCACTTTTTTTCTACACATGGAACTAAATCAACAGAGTATATCATAGCTTTGTCTATTTTATTTCTTGGGTATCTTTCAAATCCCACACTTCAAAATCTTTTAGTTTCAATTCTTGATGATTCTGGGGAATTCTCTTTTTTTGAGTATAATTTTGATAATCCAGCACACACTGCAAACAATTACAATGTATCAGCACATTGGGAAAATATTTTTGCTATCCACGAAAGCCCTATTAGTTCATCAAATTCTATTCAGTCTTTTCCTAGCTTATTTGAAATCATCCACAGATTTCGACTCATTCCTAAGCTTTTAGCTGGGACACATTTAACGAACAAAAACGTGTATGAAGCGGTCAAGCAGTACAGCAAGATTGTTTTTACCAAAATTGATGTAGCGTTTTACTTTCATTGTTTTATTAAATCCTTTATCACAATGACTAAAAAATGCAACAAGATAGACAGACTTGGTTCTGATTCTTTAAAAAAACTTGAAATGACTAATATGTTTCTTGAAGAATCTAGGTTCATGGTTTACCAAGATGTAAGTGTACTTATCTTTTTATTTAACTTTTATGTGATTGCAAAACTAACAAAAATTATTTCAAGGCCATTGTTTTGAGCAAATATAATCAAAAAGTTTTTAACAACATACTTTATTATTTAAACAATGATATTCATTATCAAAACCCTAAATGTATAAAGCGTGATTTGGCAAAAATTAAAATGACTTATTATTCGGAGTTGGCAGCGACCACTCTCAACGAAGAAGATATCAAACTCTTGAACTTCCCGTCTAAGTTTCTCAATTCAGAATCTCGTTTGATGACTTCCTTGAATATTATTCTTGAGGTCATTGATAGCCAAGGAAGGACGTTGAAATATGAAAGTGACGCAAGACTTTTGTGCTTGGCCATCAAAGAAATAGAGAGATTTTGCAATTTGAATCAAACATTTGTACACAATAATCTTGAACAGAAATATACTCAGTCATATTTCAAAACCTCTGTTGTTTTCAATCTTCTTCACAAAATTCTCATAACCAACAATATTGCAATTTCTTTATCCTCTCTCTGGTGCAACACTACTTTTTGGCTCTACTCACACTTGATCCATGAGCTTTGCTTTCTTGATCCTATTAACATTATTAAACAACAGTTTGAAAGAAATACACCACCAATGGCACTCAGACACTTTGGAGTGCTGAAAATGAAAAGCTGTGAGAGCGCTTCAAATTTCATGAATGAATTGGTATCTAAGCTTGAAACTAGAAACGATTTGAAGTACGCTTTTGAGACAATTTTTAGTTTTGTTATTAATTATATTCCCAACTTCAACTTAGATAAAACCAACGCCGATGCGGAAGGGAAAATTATTAGAAGAGAGCAGGTGAAGATGTTCACAAATACATTCTTCTGTGCACTTGACCTTGCGATTGTTACTGAAGATTCTTTTATGAAAACTGCTTCTTTGGACAGCATCTGCGCTTTTTATAAAGTTCTCACTCAAGAAGAAAAGACTGTGCTTTTAAATATTGCCGAAACTGTCAGAGAAAGTAGCATTATTTTAAATGAGGAAGTTGACCAACTTATCAAGACGATTGAGGAGAAAACCTTAGACTAAACTTGTTTTTTAATATCAGATATGATTACCGAAAGAAAAAAAAATTATAATTTTGAGCAGAAAGAGCTTGAAATGGCCATATAATGAATTGAAAAAATGGCAAAAGAAGAAAACAAATATTTTATTTTTAAAATATCTAGCTTTTTTATTTTTAACACCAAATTTTTTATACAATTAGAAGCTATAGCGAAGCTTTTTCATAATTTAGAATATATATTTAATAAGAAATAACCAAGAATAATATATATTGAAATATTTTATAGCATTTATTTATTTTTTATTTTCAAGTTACATAGAATCAAATAATACTAATTTTTTAAAAAATAACATAAAAGTAGAGAAAACGACTTGCAAAATATTTGAGCAACACCAAGTAAAAAATAATTAAAAAAAAGCAAAAAAAAAAACAAAAATCAAAAAAATAAAACAGAGATACCATAAAATACACACAAATAAAACGTAGAATATAAAATAAAATAAAATAAAATAATAAAGAAAAACATATAAACATAGTAAAAAAAAACATCATGTATTTGCTTTAAAAAAGATTGGGTTTTTAAAATGACGATATAATAAATTTACAATCCCAATAAACTACTATTATCATCGTCTACCACAAACTCATTTCCAATCAACTCAACCATAATTTGCTGGCCTCGGATCTTTGGATGTGCCATAGCTACAATGATTTGGCGGTAGTCTCGTTGTCCTTCAACCAACCTGATATCTTTGCCAGTAATGACCTGCTTGAGCTGGAAGCAAGTGTGTTGAGGGTTGTGGATTCCAGCATTATCCGATCTTGCACGACTTTTTGCAGCAGAGGAGGAGCCCAAAGGAGAGGCCTGGGCAGTGGTAGGCTTTTTTGGAGAAATGTTTAAAGGACTTGTTGATTGGAATGCAGCATTTGCTGTTGTGGCTGCTGCTCCTCCTAGTTTACCATTGGATGAGGAACCCACGGGAGAGAAAACTGGTGTGGTGGTTGTAGCAGAGGGAAAATCAATTCGCCGGATTTCAATTAGCTCGTCACTGAATGTGATAAGGTAGGGATATGAAACGATGGCCGAATTGATCTTGCAGAGTAGGTTTGCGTGCAAGGGAGAAGAAAGTTGACCATACTTGTCAACAAATATGGCGAGTTGGTCATACACTAGGAGAATCGTGTTGTCGTTAATCATGAAACTGGCAACCGGTTTGCTCGACTCAAGTTTACGTTTGAATGCGTCTGCAGTTGTTGACGATGTGATTGCTGAAGTTGATGATGTACTTGATAGCTCCTTACCAATAGGTAGAGCTGAACTCAGCGGGGAGGAGGCAGAAGTTGATTGATGAGTGTGTGAAGACGGAGAAGAATGGTATGGATAATTAGAAGAGGTGATGAAACCTCGGTGCATAACCAGTGGAATAGAAGCTGGCTCTGGAACAAGTTTAGGCTGATACTTGATAAAATTGAGAGACAAGAGTTGAAAGCCTTTTGCACAATGTACGAAAAAAGTTGATGAAAGCAGTGTTATGCCGTATGAATCTTGAGGAATGTAGACCTGGTCATAACTCTTAAAATATTCAGTTGACGAATGGCTTGTTTCAGCACGGTTAATTGAAATGACACTCTCCATAGTGCTTGTGCTTGTTGCACTGTAGTTACTGTTATTACTGTTAGTTCGACCAGCGCCAGCAACAACAAAGTGTGAACGCTTCTTTTGCGTTCCACGCTCTTTGACAGGCTCCAGTATCTCAATCAAAGAAGACTTTTTTAAGGTGTCTTTTGGATCTTTGCATTTGTAAAACAAAAGCTCGCGTTTTTCGTTCATACCAGAAGTCATGTAACCTGTTGCAAAGTATGTAACATCTCTGTTTCGATTGGAAATGGCGTATCCTGCCATATGATTATCGCGCGGTTTGTGGTAGGCGTTAACGACAATTGAAAGAAATTGATCCAAGTGGTAATACACCAAAGTTTTATCGGCCAAAACTATTAGAAGGTTATAGTCAGTCAAAACTTCCATTTGAGTTACTTTAACAATATGTAGGCACTTAATCCAGCCAGAGCTTGCCCAAGCAGATGGGTCCATCTGATTCAATTCTTCTTCAGTTGGGTTACTTGGTATATCATTGTCTCGTTCACTTCTAGCTCCTGCTGGTTTGGTCTTTTTCCTTTCTTGCTTGCGTCTCGATGCCTTTTTAATGGTCATGTCACAGGCGTATATGCCATTATCGGTTCCAACAACAAAAAAAAGCTTTCCGCCATGATTGCAGGTAACAACACAATTGATTCTTGAGTTGGCTCGCTTTTTTTGGTCTAGCAATGAGTTGCTAGCAACGCTACTGTTAGCAAACCCAGATTTACTCATGACACTTCCACTGTTACTTGCTTTAGTGGTTGGAGCTACTGGTGCCGCTTTTGATGAAGAGTTAACCGTTTCATACTCGCGCAACGCTCTATCCATAGGATTTGCTTCTGAAAATAATGGTACCTTTGGTGATTCAGATATTGATTCATAATGGAAAAACCCAGTTTCAATAACACGTAACTTAAAGGGCTCAGCGTTGTATGCATATACAGCAGAACTATACTCTCGCTTGGCAGCAAGAATCTTGTTAACCCAGTTCTTTCGTTCGTCGTCAGTTTGGGTATAAATAACATATGTCTTTTTGTTTTGTCCTAGGTCACGAATTTTAATGGGAAAAATTATGTTTTCATTTTCATTGTTGGAATTTAAAATTGTCACTGATGGATTACCAGGACTCGTCTTACCGTTAGTGCCAGAACCATTTGAAGATGGGTTTGAGTTTGCCTTATAAGGGCTGCCGCTGTTTCCAGAGCTGTCGCTGCTCGGTGAGGATGCTGCATTGTAAATCCTCGATAGTCGACGGCTAGCTTCAGCAGTGTTTCCAGACAACACACCAGTGATCATCTTAGTATTTGATCTAGCAATTGGCTCACCATCAGCTTGTTCTATAACAAGAAGCTCCATAGCGATCGGCTTCTTTGTTACAAGGTATTTTACTGTGGGGTTGTTTCTAGAGTTACCAAAACTGTTAGTTGCATTTGATGAGTTATTGCTACCGTTGAGTCCACTCAAATTACCATTACCTAAAGAGCTACTAGAGCTAGTATTTCCGCTAGTAGTGTTCTTGGTAATTTTTGCTAGAATCAAGTAATTATCCAGAAGAATCATATGTGTGTCAATATAATCAATGCCATATTCCCCTCTGCGTAAAACGTCACCTTGGTAAAGAATCTTTCGTCTTCTACGAGAATCAGAAAGTCGCAAATCAACTCGTTGGTCTGGATTAGGGAAAATGATTCGCTCTTCCAACATGATAATGCTGGATAGATCTTCGGCCTCGCCATGAATTCGATTGTATTCTGTCACTATGTTTTTGCATTCTTCAATACATCTGCCAAGTAGTCGATACTCTTGAGTATCTGGTGGGGTTGTGGCTTTAATACGTTCAAAGAGCAAGTTATAACGGCACAGGCGAGTAAACGGACTGGCAATCAAAAAGTCAAACTTTTGTTGACGGTTTAGTCTAGGATCGTGCTCTACATTCTCTAGCCAATTGAGAAACAGCTCGTTTTTTTTTGCTTTTTCATTTGTCACTACTCGCATGGCATAGGAATAGGTTGCTGCTCGATTGAGGTAGGGTTGCTTAGCGCATTTAAGCCAGTTGAGGATTAAGTCAGCAATAGACTCGACAAAAGGACCTTGTTGAATCTGTCGTATTTTGAGGTGTGTCAAGAACTGATTGTCATTTGATTCAATAAGACCTTGGATACAACCAAACGTATCTTCCCAAAACTTTTTCTGATTTGGAACGATTGGCGGTCTTGTTTTGTAGAGATGGTCTCCATATACTGACAAAAATGCTTTCAAGTTGCGGACGTACAACTCTTCTGTACCTATGAGCTCTTGAATAGCACACTGTCGTTCTATAACTCGTTTGTCAAGCTTTGCTAACTCGCTGTCTGTGATGTTCCATATTTTAGCCCAGTTCATTCGATCTGTATCGTTGAGCTTTTGAGCCTGATCCATTTGTGGTAAAACAGCTTTATATGGAATGGTTCTTAGACAGCGAGAACTATAACACCTGTAATTTTCTAAGACATCATCTATATTGCTTGTACTGTTTAAGCCGCATGCAGATGCTGCAGTCTGCTGAATTAGATTTGAATGACTTTTTGAAGAGTAACATCCGTAGCCAGTAATTGTTGGTAAAACTCCAGACGTTGCACAGGTCGAATCCACAATTAAAATTCCTGATTCCTGATCAATTGACAAAAAGCCAGCGTTCATAAGGCCCTCCATTAGAGGTACGGTTATTCTTTCAGCAGCAACCCATCCAAGAGTTTGAATAGAGTGGCGAAAAAGTGCAATTAAGGCTTCTGACAGGGTCTCTGTTGTCATCTCATTTTGCTGATTTAGTTGAATTATCCATTGACAGATTTTGCTGACAAACCACGGCTGAGGACATTTGTTGAAATCTCGAGATGAGAGAAGTGTAGGGTCTAGCTGAGCACGGGAATCCGGAATAGAAGAGGGTAAACCGAGCCTTAGCATGAGACTGTCGTCATCAGTTTTTGTAGAGTAGCTAGAGCTACGAAACGAGTCAGTAAACGAGCCGGCATCGCCCGTCCCGGATGATGACAGTTTAGACATGAACGAGGAAGTCGTATATGATCTGGTTGGAGGAGGGAGAAGTAAATCATCTGTTGTAATGTCTGAAAAAGTTTGAGATCTATGTATTTTGGATATGCCCAGGGGGTCTTCGTTGTTCAATTTTTTAATTGAGGAGACGTCGGTGGAGTTTGCAATATTATTTTGCAGTGAAACAATTTGGTTTGACTTTAAGTTATTGTCACGCGACAAAGGAGAGTCAGACCAAGATGGTATACTTAAATTCTCCCTAGGTATAGTATTATTTCCAAAAATTTGATTTGCATAAGGAGAAATTGCATTTGACGAATTTGTTGTATATTTGGCATACTTGATTTTGTTTGTTTTTGCAGACTCCGTCTTGCTGCTATGTACTGGAAGGGAGGGAGGTTGTGAGGTGGTATCTAAAGCAGGTAAATCTAAAACTGAGTCATTATTATTGACGATCGGATTTGAGGGAGGTTTGAGGGTCGATTTGCTGCTGCTGCTGTTGGCATCGTGTTGTGGAGGGTCCTGAATGCTGTTTTCTCCAATAGGATAACCTGCGTTTCCGTAACTATACGGACTTTTTCTCAAAATTGGAGCGTGCGGGGGTGGAGTTATGGGCTCAACCTGATTGGTATAATAGTCATTATAATAACTTCCAGGAACATTAGGCTTTATAGGACTTGAACTAAAGTCATCTGATGGATATGGAACGATGGGAGATGCTGAAGTGTATGAAGAAATACCAGAGCACGCTGAAAAAGCAGAATTTCCGGAATGACCAGAACTGTTGAGTACGTCTTGTTCCAGAGGTAACTGATCCAGCAGCAGTTCTGTAGTTTTAATTTTTTCAGGCTTTGTTTGGACGTGATTGTCCTGAGGACTTCCTAGTCCTTCTTGGATTAAAGATGGTAACTGCTTTTTTCTCATATCAAGCTGTTGTAAGTTGTTTCCAGCACAAGCTAGTTCAGAGTACTTTGAATTAGAAGAGTAGGTTGGAATACTAGATGGCGAAAAATTATTAGACTGCAAATTTTCTTGAGACAATGGGTTACCGGGTAAAAGCGAGGCAGGCGTTCTGAGCATGACAGTGTCTTTGCTATTGTGATCGTATAGAACTTTTGGTCGACCTTCACTTACTTGAGAAGACTGCTGGAGGACATTTGCAGGCGCTGATGTGTTGGAGAAGGTAGTTTTTGGTAGCATAAATCCTGCATTAGAGGGAGGAAGACGAGGCCCCAATGGCCGTCTTTCCGAGCCACGGGGAGATTTTGAGTTTTTGGGAGACTTTGCATCGGTTCCAAGGTCACTTTTGTACATTTTTGATGTATTTGTTTGAACATCTGGCTGAAAAGTGGGACTTGAATTTGGAGAATATTCATCAAAATGAAAGTATGGGGGATCTCTCTGATTGACGTTTTTGCAGGCCACGGGGACTTCCATTCGATATCTGGCATTAGCGTTGATTCTATACATTTCTGCACTACTAGAATTCTCAAAGTTTGCATATTTTGGTGATTGAAGGTCTGGATAAGAGTTGTCATATTGGTTTTGTCTGCGGTAATAGTTGGCACTCTTAATATTTTCTCCTGGAGATGTTGGAGGTGAGTGAATTGCCAGAGCTTCTACATGAGAAGGAGTCGAAATTGCCATAACAGCTTTTCTAAGAGCTGGCGTTGTTGAAGGAGGCAATCGAAAACCATATCCGTTTACGTTAGACTGTACTTTAAGAGTTTTATATGTAAATTTAGAGGGACTCTCACTATAATATATTTAGGTAGAAAGGTTAGAAGAGCTTGTGTTACTTTTAATATAGGACTTGTATTCAATACTCACTTCTCTATTGAATCTCGATAAATTGGGGTGTAGGATGGCATTTGAAACTTTATTGTTTTTAGTTCATGGAATTATATATATGCTTGACTAGTTATGAAAGTTTATAAAACTGTCTAAAAAGCTTTGGCGTGAATAGCGGTTTTTGAATAGAGAATATCAATGGCAATAGAGAACAAGCAATTAATAATTTGGGTTTTTCTCTTTTGAAACAGCAAAACAGAATTAGATAACTGGATCAAAATGCTTTTTTCTTCTAAGAAAAAAATGTTTTTATTATATGAAAAAATAACAATAGTAATAAAAAAATATCCGTATTGTTTATTATTATTTCAATGGAGCAGATTTGAGATTTTGTTTTTTTTTGTTTAAACCACCATCCAAAACGGGAAATTTGTCAACAAATGTAAATCTTTTACAAAAAACAAACAAATTTGTCCGTCAAGCTTTATTACTCCAACCTTAACAAAATTATGTATAGTTTTAATTTTAATAAGCACATCGATAAAAATAAAAATTAGAAAAGATATTTTACTTTGAATATCCATTTTATTCTGAGGTGTTTTTTTATTTTTTTCTTAAACGTTTGTCATATAGAAAAATATCAATATAACAATAATTCAAGATATTGATTGATATCATTCCAACCAGCTCCACAATTTCAAAGTCGAATCAACAAATGAGTTGACAAAAACGTGTGTGGTATTTATTGAATCATTCATTTATTGATTTTTCTTTTTTTCTAATGAATAGATAAGGAAAATTAAAAAAAAAAAAAAAAAAAAAAAAATT
>CBXB010000038.1:44119-56049 GCA_000817185.1 Magnusiomyces clavatus CNRMA 12.647
TTTCTTTTTTTTTTTTTTTTGAGCCAATTGGCACTTACTTTTACCTGTATATGTATAATACAATACAAAAACAAAAAACAAAATTCAAGGATAAAAAAGAAAACCGCCGAAAAACTTTCTTCCAAGTTTCACATCCATATTTCGTTTTAGTATTTAGATCTCGATTTTTCATCAAAACGCCTTCTTGCTATGAAATTTGGAGTGTATGTTAACTAGACTTTTTTCTTTTTGAAAATTTCTAATAAATGCCTAGATATCTAACCAATATATTATTATATTTCTTATAGCTATCTATCAGAGAATCTGGTATGATATAAATCAAGATACATCCCACGTGCTTATTTTTTATTTTATATTTTTGGCTTATTCTAACAAACATCATATACTTTATTATATATAGATCCCCGAATGGCGAGATCAGTATCTCGACTATAAAGTAAGATTAAACTGAAATGACTTTGAACATTTTGAATCTTCTATCTATATATGTATTATGTGATAATTGCTAATTCTAAACTCATTATAGGCTGGTAAGAAGAAATTAAAGAAAATCGGAAAGACAAAAACTTCTTCATCCTCGAGCTTTAAAAGATCCCCATCATTTTCGCTTCTTGGGTTTTCTGCTGGTGCAAGAGAAACTGCCAATTCAATTTCGAAACCGTCGCCTGCTCAAGTTCCAGATTCTCCCCTGAATACTGAGTTATATCATAAGCCCTCAGAACTTCCCTCAACTTCTTTAACTCAACCAAATGCAAAACACAAAGATAAAAAACAAGTTGACTTTGTAGATAATTTAGATGGATTTTCATTACCTCCAGCTTCCAAAGACTTTTCATCAAATAATTATGGTTCGATAGAACGAGATAGTGCTTTACCACCAACAGTATCAAAACAGCCTACAAAGTTGACAACTGCAACTGATGATACATCTCCTCTTTTAGAGCCACCTAAGCCGCAGCAGCAGGATCAAAACAAGTCTGAATCATTTAAGCATAATCTGTCATTAAAAACCATCAAGTCCAGGTTTCATAGCAATGTATCAACGAAATCTTCAAATCAAGATGGACAAGCAATTGACAGTATGTACACTTCAGAGGAGCAGGATTTTATGAATTGGATAGAATCGGAATTAAGTAAAGTTGAAACGTTTTACAAAGCTAAAGAAACAGAGGCCATTGAAAGATATTTAATTCTTCAAGATCAGCTTTTCAACTTGAGGGAACAGAAATATGCATCTCGCCTTAAAAACAAGAAAACAACGTTATCTCGACAGTCGAAAACTACTGTGAAGAAAATTAAAACAAAATTAAATCGTAAGTTTGATTTACCTTCTCTTCCTGAAAGTGTGCGTGATTTTTTGTTCAAAAACTCCAGCAACACCGAAAAAGAAGATGAACGCCAGGAGATAAGAACACTGGAAAGAATCGAGGAAGAAGATGCAAACAATCCAAATGAGATATTGAAACCTGCAACTGCTACATCAATGAATGCTTCTATGGGAAACAACGCTACTTTGACGCAAAGAAAAAAAGCCTCAAACAACTTAGAAGATATTTCTATAGTCACTGGAAAATCAAAGGATTATACCCGTAGAATGAAAGATCAACAGATTCCATATGGCGTTGCCAGAAGACAGCTCAAGCTGGCAGTTGTAGAGCTTTATCGTGGATTGGAAATGCTTAAATCATACCGATCTTTAAATCAAACCGGATTTCGCAAAATGATAAAGAAGTTTGATAAGGTAACTGGTCACCGCTCATTAGCGAGCTTTATGGGAAAAGTGAATAAATGCTACTTTAGTCAATCCGAGATTCTTGATGACTTGATTGAAAAAACAGAAAGAATGTTTGCATATTATTTTGAGCATGGAAATCACAAACACGCAGTGGAGAAATTGAGAGCCAATGCCGTTCATGAAGACTATTATATGGAAATGTTTATCACAGGTCTAGGTCTTGGACTTGCTATTCCCTTTGGTATTAGGGCTGTTTGGAAGGGTTTGATAAACTTGAACAATGGCGACCCGGATGCTCTTTTCTTGTTCCAAATCTGGGGTGGATTTTTCTTGGTTATTCTCTTTATGTGCTTGTTCACAGTGAATTGCATCGTTTGGAAAAAATTCAAAATAAACTATCCATTTGTATTTGAATTCAATCCTCTCAACCACTTGGAATCTCACCAGGTAGGATCTGTTCCAGCCTTTTTAATGTTTTGCTTAACTTTTCTGGCATGGCTATGTTTTGAAGATTTTTGGCCAGATTCATTACCTGCTGTGTATTATCCTCCAATATTTTTAGTTTTTACAGTTTCCATTTTGTTTTTACCATTTGATGTGCTTCATTTTGATGCAAGGAAATGGCTTTACATTGTATTTTGGAGGGTTTCACTATCTGGTTTTTATCCAGTCGAATTTCGTGATTTGATTATCGGTGATATATGTTGTTCGCTAACATATTCCATTAGTAATGCAGCCTTTTTCTTTTGTCTTTACGCAAACCACTGGAGTGGATTGATTCCGGGCTCAACTTTGGGTTCACACTGCGGTTCAAGCCATTCTAGATGGATGGGATTTCTCAGTGCTTTACCAGGTATTTGGCGTTTTTTACAATGTGGCCGTCGTTATCTTGATTCTGGTGATGCTTTCCCACATTTAGCAAATATGGCAAAGTATACGATGCTAATTCTTTACAATGCATTTTTAAGTGCTTACAGAATCGATTTGACATCGAATGAATTTAGATCCTTGTTTATTCTATTCGCAAGTTTGAACACGCTCTACAGTTCATTTTGGGATCTATTCATGGATTGGTCCTTAATGGAATGGGGATCAAAGAATTTTATGTTACGAGATGAGTTAGCATTCAAGTACACCTGGGTATACTATATTGCCATAGTGCTTGACCCATTATTGAGATGCAATTGGATTTTCTATGCAATTTATGCCAACGAAGTTCAACAATCTGCCAAGGTCTCATTTTTTGTTGCACTTTCTGAGCTGATTAGACGATTTGTATGGGTATTTTTCAGAGTAGAGAACGAACATTGCTCTAATGTTCAACGATTTAGAGCATCGAGAGATATTACGTTACCATATACGATTATCAAGAAAAAGCGGACTCAAACACTTACCAAGTCCAGTAGTTCTCCAGATATTTCTAGACGCCCAGAACAAGTTGAAATTGTTGTTTCTCAAGGCAAGCAGATTTTGCGTCCTAAGGTTGTTGATGAAGAAGCGCAAATAGGACTTGAGACACAACCAGAAGAACAGCCAGGACCATCTACAAGCGAATCTGCACAAGCGAAACCGTCAATTGGAACAGGAAAGCCTCAAAATGTACTACCAACTACTTCTACTGCAGAGCGTCGTACAGAAGGTATTGGTATGAGAATGTATCAAGCCTTTGAACCATTTATCCATGCGGTTGGTCACTCAATACGGTCAGCTCACGTCAGAGATTTCGAGCGCCGTAAGGATAAACCAAAGGATCCAGATGACCCCTCCAACAACATTGAGTCTGATGAAGATGATGACGATGACGAAGATGAAGATGACGAATATGCTGATGACTCTAGAAGCGTACGGTCGATGCAAAGCGTAGATTCTAGAAACTCTGAATTTGCATCTACTGATGCTAATGAGTGGAGACAAAAGTATTTGTGATCTTTTTCTATTTTTTCTTTAATTATGAATTGCTATATTTTTTTTTATCAATTGGAAACCTTATTTTACATGATAATAGTTTTTTTTTTTACTTTAATTTTCTATTCTATTTTTATTTTTTGTGAATGTTGTTATATATTGTATTTAGTTTTTTATTCCGTTTGTTTTAATAATAGATATAGAGAGAGATCTTTTATGTCCATACAAAAATTCATTTATTCGTTATATCTGATAAAGATTGCAGCATATTATTTATAAATTTAAAAAAAATAAAAAAAAAAAAAACTTTGTTTTCTCTCCACTATGATAATTGTTTTAGAAAAATGGCTGTTTTTTTATTTATTTTTATTGTTTTATTCTACCTTCTTCTTTAATATTCCTTTTTTTTCTATTTCTTTTTTATTTTTAATTTGGTATAAGTATACATAAAGATTCTAAATTAGCAACTGGTTAGAATTCCAATATTTTCTTTTATAATTTTTACATAATAAGAAATAAAAAAAAAAATAAAAAAATAAAAAATAAAAACAAAAACAAAAAGAAGAAAAAGAAGAAGAAAATAATGACAAACCCAATAGTTAAAGCACTTGGTCCTTTCTGTGCAATTCCCGAACATCTTCGAGAAAGGTCTTTGGCACGCATTGCCAAAGCAATTGAAGTTGACGAAGATGGGTTCAAGTTCTACAGGCTTCCTCCTCAAGAGTGCGATGAGCACAGTTTTTTCAAACGCCCTGAGGCAATCCAATTTCACTACAATGGCAAACTGTACAAGTCAGCAGAATCAGAAAGCTCTGGCAATTTCGAATTGTTTCTCGACTTGCTCTATGTTGCCATTATTGCCCTCTTCTCGGCAAATGTGTCTGAAAACCCAGATGGCATCCATTTGATCAAGTACCTGCTCATCTTTTTCCATGCGTACCAGATTTGGCAATACATTCGTGAGTTTTACGACAACTATGCGACCGACGACATTGTGCAGCGCGCAATATTGCTTGTCATTATGGGCTTTACAGTAATCTTTGCAAACAACGCTGTCAACATTGGGTATGGAGACGACGAAAACGAGTCATGCTACTACGCTGCTGTGAATGCGTTTTTAAGCGCTCACCTTGTCATCATAGTGTCCTGGTTTGGGTACTCGTTTTTTGTACCAGAAAGTCTTGTTAGAGTCAGGCTGATGGTGCTTGCCAACTTGTTGTCTTTTACTACAAGACTGGCTTTGCTTTTTGTCTCCGGTTGGAGAGCTCGCGGCATTTTGGCAACTACTGCTTTGGTTATTGAGCACGTTTCCTGGTTTTATCTCTTCTCACCATTGTTTCAAAAGCATGACGAAGTCGAGTTCTCAACAGCAGTCAACATTGGGCATGAGTCTGAGCGTATGGAGGCGTTGTTTATTATTGTTTTGGGAGAGTTTCTCAATGCCACTGTATTGAATTCCCCCGCTTCGTTTGGTCTCCACAAGTCGTCAGCTAGAGCTGTTATGGTTTTGATTATTGCTTTTTGCTTAAACTGGCTCTATGTCCACAATGACGGATCGTTGAAACGTACTCACGCAATTCGTCGTTCTTATGTGACTGCATTTATTTGGTTCTTTATTTATGAACCATTGTGCGCTGCATTGGTTTTGAGTGGTGATATTGCTGCTGAGTATGTCAAGCTTGATCACATCAAGGTCAAAGATCATGAAATTGGTCTTCCCGTCATTTTCAGCATCGGCATGGTTGTTGGTATTTTCGGACTATGGGTTTTGGCCCAAATCACATTGAGCAAGAGCAATTTATGGTGGCCTAAACAAGTGCGCCTGCTTTTCAGAATAATCGATATGATAGTTATTGCGATACTCCCATTATTTAACTTGGACACTACTCAAACTTTGATTGTTATTACTGCATTGCTAATAGCTACCGTTATTTGGGAAAACTATGGAAGCTTTAATAAGAATAAATCTATTTCTCTTTCAACAGATGATGAGACCAACAATCATAGTGCGTTTTATAATAAATTGCTTTCTTTGGCTCATTTTAATGAGGTAGTACCTGATAATGATACCCGCTTATTAGCAAATAATTATGGTACTGTAGCAGCTGTTGTTGTACAAGCCTAACAAAGAAAGAAAGAAAAAAAAAAAGAATGTAGCAATTAGGAAACATAAGTACAATATAATTAATCTCTATATTAATGTCAATTACATAAAAATTATTATATCACTGGCTGTATATAGTATATATATACTATGTATTAAAGAAATAAGGACGCCCTTTTTGTTTTTGTGTTTAGAGTCCGTTTACTAAAATTAATGGTACATATTAAAAGAATAAAAAAAAAAAAAAAAGTTATATCATAGTCGTTAAAAAAAAAAAAAATCTCATCAGCTTCATTAGGTGTAAAATAAAGGGGAGGGGGAGGATATAAAAAAGATAATAAGGAGAACGGAAAAAAAATAAGGAGACAGGTACAAGAGAAAGAAAAAATTGTTGTAAACTGTAAAAAAAAAAAAAAATTAGTTCTTCATTCCAAATAGTATTAGGTCGTTTAGTAAAAATGAAATTATTATTATTTTTTTACTAAGAGATTCTTGTGGAGGCTGTTGAAGAAGGAGAAGATAATGTGTCTGAACCAAGTTCCAAATCCACATCGTCTGATTGAGTGTTGTTATCATCCATGTTAGTCAACAAGGTTGCATCTGACATGATGGAGTTTGCTTGTCTGTGACGGTTCTTAGCTCCGCCAAACAAGGGTGAGTATGTTGAAGCTGAAGAAGTTGATTTAGAAGAGAAGCCAGTCCAGAAGGATTCAAATGGTGCCAGTAATATAAACTGAAGCTTTGCGGAAGCCGAGTGTTTTGGGGTGCCATTAAATTTACGTAAGTTTTGCTGACGTACCAGTTGGCGTGCATAAGCAATCATAATGAAGGTAAAATAAATTCGTACCAATAAAAACACTACGGTGAAGGTGATGGTCATGGCGGATTCCTGAGCAATGCTAGAAGACTGACTAAATGGCTCAGAGGATTTTGGTGTTCTTACTTCATTTGCAAATCGTTCGTACAAAGGCTCTACTGCAGCTGTAGTGATTGAAAATGCTTCCTTAGTCGTAGATTGCAAAGCTTCCGCAGTGGCCTCGACCACGTCCCCTATAACCGAAGATGCTGCTGCTACAAGTGTGGCAGTAGGACCTTCCTCCTCGGCAACTCCGACAGCAGCAGCAACATCTGATGGAAGACTAAGCCTGGTGGCTACTGATGCGGATGCCACGGCAATAGTGGATGCAACTTTGTTCAAATTCCTGGCGTGGGCAAACCATTTAACACAAAAAACAATCGTGAATGCTATGCTAAAGAGGGTATCCAGAAAGTAAAAGTGTGTGAAAAAGAGCATATATAGAGCTCGTTGGTTTTTGACTGAAAGAAACGCGTAGATATATAACGGTATTGTGATAAGGGAGGCTATATGCAGAATCCAGGACAAAGCGCCTAGAGGATGTCCTGTAAAGAGAGAAAGAATTCCGTAAAGACCACTGGCTTTATTGATGATCCCAGAGCAGATAACTATATCTGCTCCTAGACTTAGAGGTAACACAAAAAGGAATTTCTATTATAAAGGTTAGCAATATTGTTTTATTTTACTTATTTTTTTGTTTTCCCCTAAATTTTGAACGAGGAGACATGGGAAAGGAAATATGATAAATAAATAATACTTACTTTCGGTATAATACTAAACATTAGATCTTGTTCGAGATGTGAAAATACGTTTGAAAGGTGTTAGATGGAGAGACAGTTGAATGGCAACGACTCAGAAAACAATAGATGAAACCTTGTTGCTTATTTGATGGCTCGGTTATTTTGAATATAAGAAAATAGTCGAGGCCAATTTTGTTGTTTTGTTTTGTTTATAATGATGATAATAAAATAAAAAATGAAATTGATATTATTAATGTTGTTTAATGCTCTATGTTTCAAAATATGAAGGATTGTATTTCTTTTATTTTGAAAAAAAGTTTATCGCGAAAATTATTAATTTATATTGTCCTTAAATGTTATTCTAATCAAAGTGCTGCTTTAAAAATTAAAAGAGAGAGAAAGTTTTTTTTTAAGAAAAAAATGTTTTTAGTTGAGAGAAAAAAAAAAAACAAACAAATGATGATCGGAATCGGAGTGTTGTAGTAGTAAGCAGTATATAATAATTTAGTACTAGTATGTATTTAATTAGGCAGTAACAATGTACCTACTTTTTTTTCTTTTTCTTCTTTTGTTCTCCCAGAAGGAAAAAAATGTACTCAAAACAAATCATGAATGGAATATTCTTTGTAGTGAATATTTCAGACTGTTTAGATATTTATCAGCCTAAAAGCATCACATGACTAATGTTTACTTTCAAAATATCTTTGATTTGACATTTCATGATGGACCCTGATTCAGAATCATTCAACTTTAAGTATTGATTTATAGAATTTGCCTTTTTTTTTATTTAAAAAGCAAAAAGTTCTCAGATTTGTGATACCGTCAAGATGCAACGAAAACAAAATCAATTCTCAGATATATTTAATATATCTGAATTGAAATCATCTCTTAATGAAGTCCCTGAAACTCCTACAAGGCGACGAAATACC
Organism: Magnusiomyces clavatus CNRMA 12.647; assembly: GCA_000817185.1. Taxonomy (NCBI): domain Eukaryota; kingdom Fungi; phylum Ascomycota; class Dipodascomycetes; order Dipodascales; family Dipodascaceae; genus Magnusiomyces; species Magnusiomyces clavatus. Next base: position 52,389 of record CBXB010000038.1, read on the forward strand.
AGCACTAACAACATGTCGCTGTTTTCAATTCAACAGTCATTGGATTCTATAGATATATCTAAACCATCTCAAATTGAGTCCCAAGACACTGAAATGCATGACGTTTCCTTTAATACTCCAAGACACTATTCTCATACAAACATATATACGGATAATGATGTCGATATGGCTGATGTCTCTGAACTTTCACCACAACAAAGCAGATCATCAGTGAGAAACTCAGAAGATCTTACCAAGTCCCCACAAAGAAGAGCATCAGTTTCAACACCTAGGAAGCCTTCGCATTTGTCTTTGGCTTCTAAAATTCTTTCTCCTACTAGAGCAGGTGCAGAACTAGCATTGTACCAGTACCCGGTTCCAGCCTCGCCGCTTCCAGAAGCAATCGATTCACCAGTTCTTGGATCATCTTCATCAGTGAATGCTGGAGTTGGAGAGCCATTGAAGAAACGCAACTCACCCAGAAAGCATTCAAGCATAGACTCAGAAGACGGTATTGAAAACGATGGAAACCAACAAAATGTTTCTCCCACTTTACCAACTCCTACGCCGGCATGGATCTCTGAAATTACTCAAAAATTACAACAGACTTACGATAGTAATGATTTGACAAAAGAGCATCAAAAGATAATTCTCGCTCACCAAAACCACAAACTTCGAGCATATATTTTTTCTTCATATCTACAGATTGCATCTAACGTAGCTTTGGCCTCTATTATTGCCTACGTTATCTATTTAGGCTACCAAACTTTAAGGCACGACGTTCACATGAAACTTGTTTCCAAAAGAAACGAAATAATTTCAATGGCACAAAAATGTGCCCGAGAGTACATTAGAAATGACTGCCGGATTGATTTGAGAGTCCCAATGCTTGAAGAACTATGCACCAAATGGGAACTTTGTATGGACAAGGCGCTACCCTTTACCGAATACATTATTGATCGCATGGAAAGACAGATTTCACCTCAGTACGAAATGATCAATTCTCAAAATAAAGACGATGATGGTGCAAACGACTTTATGGGCTTTTCAGACAATTTTAAGGAATTGAATCAATTCATCTTAAAGCATTATCTTACATCCCACCCAGACTTGTATGAAACTGGGGCTAACGGCAAGACAAAATTCATTAAAAAGGATACATCGTTATCATATTTCCCATATATTCCAGCAGTTGCCGAAATAATGGCAGACGTTCTAAATGCTATTTTTGAAACTGTCACTATAAAGACAACTATAATTATTATCTTAGGAAGCTGGATCACAATATATCTTTCTAATTTTATATTTGGATATATTAGAGCTAGAAACTATTATACGAGTGAGGTGAATATTGGGAATCAACAAGAAGATCAAAATAATACAGCATCAATAAACTCCCAAATTAAGAAAAGCATTGATCTTAGTAATTAATTATCATTACAAAAATACATTATTTTAATAATCTCTCTTTTTTTTTTCTTTTTTTTTTTTTTTCTTTTTTATAAATTATCTCTATGATTAATTATATACAAGTATTTTTGACAAAAGTATTTGCAGGTTTTTTTTTTTTTTTTAATATATTTTTATGATCTAGTATTTGCTTCAGCAAATCTATTGCATACAACTTCCCAATCAATTGTATCCCAAAGGTTTTCCAAGTATCTTCTTTTTCCAAAGACACCATAATCTGGAACATATGCGTGTTGCCAAACATTTAAGCAGAGAAGAGGAGTAACTTTTTCAGCAACGTTTAATAAAGTGGATTGCTCAAGCTGTAAGTTGTTGGGGTGGGATTTTTGGCCATCTAATGAGAACCTGTTTGAGTCAACAGGTCTACTAGATTGTTCAAATTCTTGTAATTGCTTTACCGAAAAGATTGGAGGGACGCCCCAGCTATAAGTGTTCATGACTTTGAGGGCCTTTTGGCCTTCGCCAAAGGAAGCAAAGACAAGCCAGGTGTAGCCGTCGCCAAAAATAGACTCTGACTGGGCAAGCAAAAGCTCCTTGAGGGCAGTGAAGGATCCAAAACTTTTGGCAATGGCAGTCGAAAATGTATCGTAGTTGGTAGAGTTTTCAGAGAGTTCGTATTTGGCAGGGTAGACTTCTGGGCCTGAGGTGGTGGAAATGTCGATATCTCTGTATAGTTCTTCTCTTGGAGCTTTTGATATGTTTGCAGTTTCGTGGTTTCTGGATCGTGCTAGTAAACCTCTCATGAAAAATTCATTGTTCCAAGTCTGGCATGCATAAAAGGCAACGTCCTTGGAAATGGCATTTCCGAGTGCCTTGTGTTGTAGAATAATGTCTTCAAGGTTGTCGATATCCTTGTCTTGTTGAGGAAGACTGTCGTTCAGTTGTTCGACAAGGTGCTTTTGGTAGTCTGTCCATGTTGCTTTCAATCCTTGTGCTGAGTATAATCCAGGAAGGCCTGCTGTTTCAGATGTTGATATGGTTGAGAGTTGAGGAACGGTAAAAAGAGTTCTTTTAAACGATCTTGACGTTGTTGATGGAATACGAGCAAAAGAAGACCTAAACATTCTTTTTTATTGTTGATATTTTATATAAAATTAATATTTAGTTGATAAATAAATGATTGAATCTTTTATTTTATTATTCTTTGCTCGATGTACATAGATCAAAGATCACTAAAAAATACTGGTGGGAATGATGAAAAATTGAATAAAATTTTTTTACCATTTTGGTTGGCTGGAGACATTCAGAGATTATAGAGAGAGAGAGAGAGAGAGAGAGAGAGAGCCTGCAGAGAGGAATAATCTATGTGACAAAATTTGTTACAAAACTTATGGGAATTTTGATTACGGTAATATAAAGCAAAATTAAATTGTTTCATGCTTCCTCTCACTCTCTCTTAGCATTCAGAAGAAGAATAAAAATAAAAAAAAGTGTTTAAACAAGATGTTATTATTATATACACAAAAAGATAACAAGTATATAAATTTTCAATACTAAATTAGAAACTACTCAATTTCATTTTTCTCCCCCTTCTTTTATTTTTCTATGTTTTTCCGGACTAGATTAATGTGAATAACATTAATAATGATACTATTGAAAATCAATTAAAAAAAAAAAAAATCTAAGTCTTTATGAACTTGAGAGAAAAATAGAGACTAAAGTGGCTCGATCCATTTCGACTCAAATGGTTAGTATTGACTAGTTAATAAAACAATAATAATAGAATTTTTGAATTGTGCACTCTAATAGTAATCTTATGTTGCCACTCTATAAAAAATAAAGGACTACGAAACATCATTACTGATAATACGAGGAAAAGGATTTGATTAACTTAGTTTTCTCTCATCTATAAAAATATTCTTAAAGTGATATTGTAGTATAGTCAAGGGTTGAAAAGGATCATTAATTAGGCGGTGTCTATTAGTTTATTGCCATTGCCACATGGTCATGTAGACATGAAAGAAGAAGAAAGGCTATACATATATTTGAAGTAAACAGTCACGACACCTTGAAACTAAGTGGAAATCAACAAAGGCGACAAAGCCAAGCCTCATCTACTTTTTTTATTTTTGATTATCAAGTCAAATTACAAACCGAGGGAATAGAAAAGTACGTTGCTGTTGTTATAGTTTCATGAAAACAGAGCCACAGCCAATGTCTTGGAATCATTTGTATTAAGTCTTGAGTTTTTTTTTTTTTTTTTTTTTTTTTT
>CBXB010000038.1:62887-72887 GCA_000817185.1 Magnusiomyces clavatus CNRMA 12.647
AAAAAAAAAAAAAAAAAAAAAAATGATTGGTTAGTTATTGCGACAAAGGGCTATTATATATATATAAAAATGTTTACCGTTTGAAATTTTTCTATTGTTTCCCTTGGTTGTAACGGGACATTCATCGTTTTTTGAAGAAGAAGAAGAAGAAGATGCAGCATAGATATTTGCCACCATGCTGTTTGCAGTATTGCTTTTAAGCACGACACTAGGGAGCATTTTATCAAAAGGCTTCAATTTTACAAGATCATTTTGTTTGGCAAGATTCATTTGCATTTTAAGTGCTTCAGAATCAGATTGTTGCTTGCTTAGTTGATCTTGCGCTCTTTTGGAAATCAAATCAGAAAGTATGTAATTGCTTTTAATCCGATCTTGAATTTTTGAAGTGTGGTATTTGGCAAGATTTTTATCTTCATCATGATAAATTTGTGACAAGATACTCTCATGTTGGCTCGCATGTCCAGCAATGCTCAATGTTTCTGAACTGTTAGCCTTTAAGGACTCGTTGGTCTTTTTGATAGAATCAAAGACTCTGTATCTTTCTAACTCAGTAGGTTGTAATGCATCAGCTAGACTGATTTGTTTCGAACTCAAGAGGAAACCCATGTCGTTTAAAATATCTGATTCAGCATCAGAAATTGGCTTGAAAACATAACGAGATCTAGATTCTCCTTCAACACTAGACGCACTGTGATTCTTTTTCTTTACCAATCTCAAATTGCTAAACTCTTTCAAAACAGTGGATCTAACATGTGGATTTGAGCTCTGCCACGGGTAGTTTTTTCTACTCATCAAAGGGGTATATGTGACCAATGATTCCCACTTCCAAGATACCTTTTCAGCGCGTGAAATCAAAGAATAGTAAATAGTGGTATTGGACCGGTCTAAAGTATTCAAAAGTAAAAAAATCACATTAGTAAGTGTATGAAAAGTACAATAAAGGCAACTTTTTATTGTTAGTTTATTTTTTTTTTCTCGTTATTATGCTAATAGTCTTACAGGGTTCCAAGAAAATAGAAATTAGTTCAAATGTAGAACGTGGTCTATGACTTTGCGTTTTCAATTGGTTGATAAAACAATCAATGGTATAAGGTCCAAAAAGAGGGTAAAGCCTGAAGTAAATATAAAAAAAAAAAAAGAAATTAGTTACCAAAAGTTGAAATATAAGAAATTTAATGGAAATAGATAAAACTTCATACTTTGGAATGGCTTCATATAAATATCTAAGCTGAAAATCTTTTTTTTTCATCATATGGTTGTACTCTTCTTGATATAAATCCCAGATATCTTTTGCTTCGTCTGTATGGCTAATCTTGCTAAAGACGTTTAGAAGGGCCATGAGCCACAAACTTCTTTTCAAATGGATAATAAATGATTCGTCAGAAGCTCCATAAATGTCCAATGTTTTTAAACTGTTATTGCGTGATGATTTTTTCAAATCTCCTTCATTAGCATTTGGTCCTCCATCGTCATGTAAACTAGAGTATCCGCCATGACGAAGAGAGGAAAAAGTACGATATAGAAATTTGGGTGGGTATTCAATAGGATTAAAAGAAGTCAATACTTGTAAAGAAAGGGCAAAATACAAAAAATGAAGGACTTTATCAGGAGATGACAAGCTTGCAAAAGTCAAAGCCACCAGTATATTTCTTGGTTGAATTACATCTGGGTAGTAACGTGGAACCTTTTTACAATGACAAACTTCTTGTAAGAGATTCAATACTGCATTCAGCATATTGGTTCCATTTGTGTTTTCCAGTTTCTTGTCATCATCTTGGGTATCCTTTTTGTCTCCCTTGGTGTTTTTGTTTCCATCATTTGCTAGACCATCAATGTTTTCATCAACACAGAGCGCGTTATTTGAAGGGGCTTTAGGCTTTTCGAAACCAATTTTTTCCTGGAGCTTCAAGTCGGGGTAGTTGTAAAACTGACTAGTAAGAATGATAGAGTCATACAAAAAACTTGCAATGTTGGAATATTTGTTTTTGGGATCAATGGTAGATTGGAGCTCACACTCAAATCGGGTAACAGTTTCAGGGGAATGTGTTTTACAAAACTCGCTATACAAATAGAGCCAGCCGGGATGGCTAGGGAATACATTAGTTGAATACAAGAACTTTTGTTGAAAGTTGAACCTTGTATTGACCAAATACAGAAGCTTGTTCTTTTTGCTTTCTTTAGCTCTGGAAAGAGGATTTGTAATTGTTTGATTTGGCCTGACGTTAATAGCAGGAGCAAGAGACTGCATGCTGATATACAAATAATAAAATTTTATGTTGAGAATGAAGATGGATATAGAAAAGAGAAAAAAAAAAATAAAAAAAAAAAATAAACAATATGTTGGTGTAGTGAGAGAAAAAATAAAAATAAAGGAGAAAAGTAATTGGTTTTCTGAAAAGTCACTGCGACTGTGTAATATCAAGCATATTGTAGTTACATCCATATTGAGCAATCTGCGGCTGAACATCAACAAAGTGATGGATTTTCATTAAAAAAACATACAAGAATTAGCAGTGTAAGACTTTTATCATAAGATTCCGAGTAAATAGATGTTCAACAGTATTTCTGAAAATAAAAATAAATAAAAAATTTAAAACAAATGCCTTCTTTGAAAGCCAATCTATTGGCCTAGAGTGGTTTTTTTTTATCGTTTTTGCTGCATAACTTGACACTGTCAGTTTAGTATTTGCCTCGTAGGAATTATAAATGGCATACTAAAAATAAAAACCACTATAATTCCTTATTAACCATTTTTTTTTTTACTGCTGAGCAAAAAAAAAGATCCTTGATGTTGAACTGAAATGGAAATTGATTGAAAAAAAAAAAAAAAAATACGATTAGCGGTTATCATGATGATCCAATAAACTGATGAAATACACAATATATGATAGAAAACTATAAACTTAACTGAAGACAAAATTTAATGAATGGTCTTTTGAATTTTTTTACAAAGTTTGGTTTATTAAAAAGGTATTTTTTGTTATAGCCTTGCCTTGTAAATGGCTTTTTTTTTTTGAAAACTGGAACATATTGAAGCTCGTATACTGTTAGAATTTACTAAAACAAACTATAAAAGTCAATTACATATTTGAGAAAAAACCTCTTCATAAACCAAAGTAACTTGAATGTTTTTAAAAAGCGACTGATTGTTTCAGTATTGTAATTTGAAAAAAAAAAAAAAAAAATCAAAAAACAAAACGTTTATTGTAAGTTTTTAAAATGTTGAAATATATATATATATTTTTACAATTTCGTCTGCACATTTTGAATGGTGATATTTCACTATTTTTTATATATTTTTTTTTTATATTAGGATTAACATTTGCCGAGATTTTCAATACATGACACTATAATATTGAAAATCATAAAGGCTGACTTTTTTTTTTTTTTTGACTTTTTCATTTAAAGTATTACAAATAGTTTATAACGGTTAACGTAAACTTGCTTAATCGGTTAGAAAAAAGAAAGCTGCAAACTGAATATAGGAAGAAAAAAAAAAAAAACGTACAACGAATATTTGTTACACCATTTACTCATTTTAAAGACATGAAGATGTTGAATGTATTTAATGAAATTCAAAAAATCAATGGATCATTGAATTTAAAAATGTTTATATTCTATGTCTCTTTTTTTTTTTGTTGGCTTTTATTTCAATCTCATTGTTTTCTTGACTTTTAAAAAAAGACGCATATTTACTGCCAATATTTTTCTTTCTCACAGTTTCGTTATTTAACAGTGCTTTTACTATAGAAAATTCATTATAAAATTAGACAGTTTAAAATAAATAAAAAAATAGCCTCTAAATTGATATTTTACTCCAAGTAAAAACTGATTGTGTAGAACAATACTATTATTATTTATTTTTTTAATGGGCGGTAAAAAAAAAAAATGTTTTTTATTTATTTCAACTGTAATCCACTTTGAAAAGCTTATTTTGAAGAGAACTGGAAAAGAGCTGGTTTCTATGAAATTTTGAAGATTAAACTTGATTGACTTATTAGGTGAAGAAACATCCGTCAACATGTCATTTCAATAATTATATTTTTTAAATATAATAATCTTATTGTTTTCATGGTCAATATTGGTCCGTTTATTTTTTTTTTATCCCTCACTTTAAAGATCTTGAATGTTTCTATAAAGTGTTTACATTAAAAAGCAATAACGTTTTAGCATATAAATTTACATGTCAAATGTTTCAAACTGTAATTTCAATTTTTATGATGGAGAGTCTGAGGAGATGTCGTAAATTAAAATAGAAAAATCTTATAGTCAAAATATTACGAGTTTAAGAGTTGTTTTTTTTTTTCTAATGTTTTACTGATGATGTTTTATAACTTTATAATGTTTATTTAGCATTGTCATAAGAACAACCTTTTTTTTTTTTTTCTTCTTTATATCGAATATTCAATGAGTAGTTGCATAATTTTTTTTTCTTTTGTTTTTGTTCTTGCATATTGGTTAGGTCTTGGATGATGGTTTAATTAATTTTAGTTTTTATCTACGCCGTAATAATAATACGATGTTAAAATTTAAAAAGGTTGAATTTTACAAAGTTGATTTAGCAATTGTAAATTATTAACATGTTAAAAAATAACTTTTTTTTTTTTCAAGTTTGAAATGTATTTTTAAAATCATTTGACAACAAAAAATACAAACTTTTTAGGTAGAAGATTTAATATTTGATTTTCTTTTCTTGGAAAAAAGTTAATTCTAAAACTTTGATTACAGCAATAATCTTCCTTTTTTTTTCATTCGTCTATATATTAAGCTATAAAAATTCTGACTGTATTTATATTTTATTTGTCAATCTGTAACTGGTTGAATAAGTACATTTATTTATAATCTTTATTTTTTTTTTTTTTTATGATTCAAAGGAATTTAATTATCGTATATATTCTAGTGTACAAAAAAATATCTATTCCAAAACTTTAATTGTTTTCAAATGTTTTTTATATTCTTCACCATCAATAGCAACATTTTACTTTTTTTTTGGTCTCTTTCATATATTGTGGATAGTAAATGATAAACTTTTACTATATTTGCTAGTCTTTAATGTATTTGTTCTATATAAAAACTCTTTTTGCTATTCGAATAATTCTTTGAGAATGATTGTAATCAACTTGAAAAGCATTAAAGATTACAGATAATTATTTAAATAAAAAATAAAAAAAACTCAAGTAGAATTCTTTCAAAAAAAATAAAAGTTTTAATGAATTGAAAACCATTTTTATTAAAAATATATTATATACGAAAATATTTTCTAAACTGATTAACAAAAACAATTTCAAAAAAAAGGTTCTTTAGAAAAAAAAGAATTAGAAATTTTAATAGTTTGCATACCTTTTCCAAGCCACAGAACTTTTTTTCTGAAAACACCTTTTTGATTGGTTTTTATCAATAAACTTTAACTAAACTGACTAAAAAAATAAAATATTAATAATGATATTTACTTTTTTTTCAATTTAATGTAAAATAATAATAGCTTAATATTAAAAAAATAGTAAGATTAAGGGAAAAAATATACATTTTTTTTTCTGACAGAATTCAACATTCTTTTAATATACTATAGCTAATTATTTTTTAAAATTTAATGTTTTGAAAAAAAATTCTTTTGAAGTAATTAAATGAGAGTTGATGGAAAACAATTTTTTTTCTATACATAATAATGCTAAGAATATAAAAATATATAAATTAAATTTTAATTTAATTTTTTAAATTGCTCAGTTTCTCAAATAACAAATGATAAAAAAAAAGGTATTTAATAATTAAAATTTTGGAGTTGCTAAATTGAAAAGAAAAAAAAAATTAGCAGCCGCATGCTTCGAATTAAGGAAATAGTTTTGATTACAAGCACAATAATAAAATACTTGAATCTTTCTTTCTTAAAATAAATAAATATATTTAATTGTTATTTTTTAATAAAATTCAATTGATACTTTTATTTGGTTTTTGAAGAATCTCTCAACTTTAAAATCAACTTATTTTCTACATCCTTCAATCCTTTATACACTTGAGTATCCAACTCATCATAGATGACAAACCCATTAGACGCAAACACTTGTTCAAAGGGGAAAGTAACAGAGCCGGACTCCGACACATTGCCTTTAGAAACAACAAAACTGACAGTGTAAATTGGATCGTATTTAGACTTTGGAGTACCCTTTTTAGTAGACACCTTGATTTGCTTTTGGGGGTCAGAGACAGAAGTGCCAAAGAAAACAAGACCGCCCTCGATTCGGTAGATCCAAAACGTGTACGCAAGGTTCAGCAGCCCGTACAGAATGAGACCAGTAACGGTGTAGGGATACTTTGCTTCGAAAAAGCCGAGCTTGTAGTCGACAAGTGCTGTCAGCGCAGCAACAATGACAGCACCAAAGCCGAGCGCTAGTCGCACATCGCCATAAAAGTTGTTTATTTGGTAGCCCTTAGAGGCAATGATTGATGTGATTTGTTCATCGCAAGTGGTCTTTAAGTCTGAAAGATTGTATAAACTAACAGCCTTTTTCTGAGTTCCTGAAGTTGATCTAGATGACATTGTTTTGATTTCAATTGATGTTGAATGAAAAGTAAAAAATGTATATATATATTATTTGGTGGTAGTCGAATTATGCTGTAAATGTTTTTTTTTTTGTTTTTTGGAGTAAGAAAATAACATACAGACTGAGGACAGAGTGGTATAAATATCATGTGATATGTGACATTACAACAGAGAGAATATATAGCTGTTTATTATTACATTGGTTTTTTCTTTCCTAAAGTTTTGAAGTTTAGAATCAAATATAAATAAAATAAAAAAGAGCAATCAATTTGATAAACTATTTCGGATAATATTTTATATTAGCAAGATATAATTTGAATATTAATAATGATTATTTTTATTTGGTTTATCTCGAGCAATGATTTTTTTTTATTTTCTTATCTTTTAAAAAGAAAAAAAAAAAAAGCAACACTTTTTTTTTTTGTAACTATGAAGACAAGTTTGAATCAATAATATATTTAGTAGATGGAAAACCATTATCAGACTTATTGTTATTTTTATTATCTTATCTCAATATATATAAAACATGTATACATTTTTACAATTACTATTATTTATTAAAGATTAAATATATATAAATTGAAATATAAATATATTTTGATAATAATAAATGTCAACTTGATAGTAATTGTGTATTATGAAATAAGAAATATATACTGTTTTTAAAGTACCAAAAGCTTTTTTACTTTTTCATACAAATGAATGATTTTGTGTGTTACTCTTTCTCTCATATACAGGTTTGCTTTTTTATTATTTATTTTATTATTTCATGCAGTGCCCTGTTAGCAATTGAAGTTTTTTGTATATAAAATTTATGATGATTTTTTTTTTACTATTAGAGACAATATTTATTGCCTGTTATTTTTATATATTGAGAAATTGCCATAATAATCTTTTTAAATGATTCAAATTATTTTACTAGATATAAGTAAAAAATAATAATAATAATAATAAAAATAAAAGGAATGAAATTTCTTCAAATTTTTAAAAAAAAAACAAAACTTTAAATTAAATCGAGATATCTTATATTGATAGATCTAATCAATCAATCAAATCATTTCTAGTATTTATTTTTTCCAATACCTCGTTATAAGAATGATCAATAAAGTTTTTGTCATTGCTCAATGAAATAAAAAATAAAAAAAATATTATTTCTATTATTCAGTAGTGAATTATTATTTGTTTAGACAAAAAAATCAATTATAATGAAATATTTTTATCTATTTTTTTTCTTCTTTTGTGTTCTATACTTAAATTTTGAATAAAGTAAAAAAAAAAAAAAAAAAAAAAAAAAAAAATCCAACTATATTTATTCATAGATATTGTACTGGTGGAGTTACTTTGTTCCGCTAATAGTTTATATGGTATATATGAATTTTAATGCTAAATAATTTAGCAGACTGAATTTTAAATTCATAATTTTAAAAAGAGATTTTAAACTAAATTGGTCATTTACATAATAGAATATAAAAAAGATACAAAACACCCACTTGTATAGATATATAAAATTTTGTTGCTTTTCTCAAAGAGGGGTTGATTTTTATTTTTATTTGAAATTTGTAGTAACTTTTTTTAGCATATGAATATTTGTTTTTTTTTTACTCATGTGTTTTTTTTTTTTTTATGTAAATTTTTGTTCTCGAGTAAATTTTAAGTTAGTAAAAAAAAAAAAGTTTAATAAAAGTGTTTTATAACCAACAATATTATTATTATATTTGATTTATCAAATAGTAAAAAAAAGTATTTAAATAGTTGAACGTTTTCCTCTTTTTTTTATTTTTTGTATATTTTTTATTAATCTTTTTATAAAAAATATATATATTATATATATCACTATGACAAACAAACAACAAGACCTTCATATACCTGTTGTTTTGCATACAGCAAAACAGCACTCATTTCTAACACTTCCTACAACTCCTCCATTGACAACTCATGAAAATACAGAAAAAAGCAACAGTAATATTAATAGTACAATCGATTCAGAACAGACTCTACATTTGACGTCAGATTCTTCTTCTTCTTCTTATTTCTATCAACAAAATACTGATAATAGTAATAGTCGAATAAAACAAAAATGGAACCAACAAGAAACATTTGTTAATAAAACATCTTTATTTACAAACTATCAAGAATCTAAAATTAAAATTACTGCACCACTAAATACTATAAATCTTGATATTCAAAATACTACTACCACTACTAATAGCACAAACTTTTCAATTACTAACCATCTTTTAACTCCAGACCAATCCCCCATTCTCTTTGACGCCTCTCATCTCCTCACTTCTTCAAAACCCAATAGTAACCATCATTATGATCATCATCATCATCATCATCACCACCATCAACAACAACTCAACTCTACAACAACCCTAATCCAAGATCCCAATAGTCCTAATACCAAAAAATACATTCTAACAACACAGTTCCTGCTCTTTGACCTAGACGGCACCCTCATCAACAGCACCCCTGCAGTCGAAACCTTTTGGCGCACTTTTGCAGAAAAGCACGGGCTCTCGGGGCACACGATCCTGGCCACGAGCCACGGGCGCCGCACAACCGACGTTATCCGCGAACACCTCCCGACACACACACACATGCACACGTCGTCCTACGCAGCGGGCATTGAGCTCGGAATCCCAGCTGCTCTGGGCCACCTGGGGAGCGAAGTCCCTGGCGCACGTGCCTTTGTCCAAGACGGTCTCCGAAGAGTGTGCAATTCAAAGAGTAATGAAAAGGGTGAAGAAGAAGATGATGATGTTGATAATTTATGGGCAATTGTAACATCTGCTTCAAAAGGATTGGCACATGGATGGCTTAGTAATTTCGGTTGGAGAGAACCCAAAATCTTTGTGTCGAGTGACCGTGTGTCACGAGGCAAGCCCGATCCACTGGGGTACCAGCTTGCTGCAAAGACATTAAAGTATTATAGAGAGCAAGGTATTCAATTATCTAAAATCAAAGTTGGATTAAAAAATAATAATAATAATAACAATCAAGTTCCTAGTCCACCATTATCTCCAACAGAAGAAGAAAACGAAGAAAGCGAAAACAATAAAAAAGAAAATATCATTTATATCGATGATGATTTAGAATTGCTTGTTTCTGAAAAGGAATTAAAAACCGAAAATGAAAGGGAAGACGTCTGTAGTGGGTGCTTGATTTTTGAAGATGCGCCAGCAGGTATCCAGGCTGCGAAGAGGGCGAGGCCGCAGGCCGTTATCGGGCTGGCGACGACCTACACAGACCCCGCAGTAGTGCGAGCTGCCGGCGCTGACTATGTTGTCGAGGACATGCGCAGTGTCCATGTAATTGGATATGATTCTAAAACAAAAACTTTACAAATACTTTTGGATAACCCTATTTATACTCCATTTGATTAGATTTTTTGTTTGTTTTAGGTTTTTTCATTATAATGTTTTTGTTGAAAAAAAAAAAGAGAGAGAAAAATTGTTTTTT
>CBXB010000038.1:119963-154314 GCA_000817185.1 Magnusiomyces clavatus CNRMA 12.647
GGGGGGGGGGGGGGGAAGAGAAGCAGCAGCGCTGGAAAAATGGATATTTTTTCGTACCCTTCCTGCAAAATTCAATAGTGAATTTTCCCCCCAGGTATTATGAGAGAATATTTAAAACCCTTCTTCTCCCCACAGACCAAACTATCTATAGTATTTTGTTTACAATTTACCTAAACGTCTTTTGAAAAATATAAGTAAATCGACTTACCTGGCTGATGAAGTATCCCGTAACCATAGTTTAATAGATAAATTTTCATGTCAGCTCTAAGACTCACAAGAACAATAAATTTAGACATTAAAATAAATTAAAAAGAAGAGAAAAATTTAGTCAAGTTCCATTGCTCAATCGGGTAGTGATGCAAAAGCCATTTATGACAGGAATTAAAATATGTAATATAAATGTCACAAAAACTGGAATGTCACATTTCGTTTTTGTTACATTTAAAAATACATCGATAATGGGGTTTCAGATTATTTGAAAAAACACACCCAACAGCTTTTATTTCAACTCAACGAACAATTCTCTTTTCTTTCTTGTACTTTATTTTTTTTTCAATTTTCTATATAGAAAAAAGGCCTTAGACTTAAACTAGTGGAGATCAAAAGCATAGTATATCAGTTTTTTAAAAAATTTGGACTTTTTTTATCATATTAAAAATGGCAAAATCCCTTTCTACCGCAATTTCTTCTTCTTCTGTTACCCAACGAGACGGGAAATTTCAAAACCAACATGATTCAAAATCCAATATAAGTTCTAGTTCTCAAACAACTGAAACAAAAAGACGTCCTCAATTAGTCAACTGGGACGACCTTCCAATCTGGCAACGAGACAACCATTATATTCTCACTGGATATGTTCCGGAAACTGGCTCAATTAAAAAATGCTTAGAATCACTGACATACCTTCACAACGAGTCTGTCAACATTTATTCTCACTTGATACCCTCGGTAACATCTTTACTTTTCTGCTTGCTATTTCTTTTAATCGTTGCATTTTCATCTTCTAAACACAGCCTCAACATTGCAGAATTGATACAAAAGGAGCAGGACAAAATCAAATCATCGCTATCCTCATCTTTCACACGCCCAACCCAACACAACTATGAAAGGTCTGTTCGCTATACACTGAGCGATAACGCCGCGTTTCTTATTTTTATCAGTGGAGCGGCTACTTGCTTGGGTCTATCTGCCACTTTCCACACTCTAAAATCACATAGCTACAGAATAGCCACTTTTGGGAACCAGCTAGACTATCTGGGGATTGTTGTATTAATTTCAGCCTCTATGATCTCTTTAATCAATTATTCGTTTGTCGACCTTCCATTTTTCCGTCTCACTTTTTGGGGAATCACCTTGGTCCTAGGAACAATTTGTGCAGTAGTATCTCTGAAAGCTAAATTTAGACTCCCAGAATGGCGCACTTTCCGAGCCTCCATGTTTGTGGCGTTTGGTCTATCCGGGGTACTCCCTGTTCTGGCAGGAGTCATTGTATTTGGGGCTGACGAAGCTTGGTCTCGTTCAGGCTTATTCTATATCTTAATGGAGGCTGTCTTGTATATCTCAGGTGCTGCTATATACGCTGCTAGAATTCCGGAACGCTATTCTCCAGGAAAATATGATATCTGGGGTCATTCTCATCAAATTTTTCACTTTTTGGTAGTAATTGCTGCTATTTCCCATGGAATTGGACTTTACAAAGCTTGTCTTTATGCACACGATGTTACAATTCCCCATATTCAGAAATATTAATTTTTTAGAAGCTTTCAATTATTAAATCTCGGAAAAACTTAACTGCTTTAATATCAAAATGTTTTTCAAAAAAAAAAAATCATAAAACAAAATAAAATAATTTCGCAGATAATATGAAATATTTCTACAGAGCATGACATGAAACAACGTAAATAAAATGTATGTACTTAAATGAGGATAAAAAAATTTCTATATATTCATACATAATTACCATACAATTTTTTGAAACCTTTCATCAATTTCTTTTTGTTCATTGATATATTGAATAGTTCGTTCAAAATGTTTGCGTGGCGAGTCACTAATACTGCCATCGCTTGTGGTCATAGAATCAAGATTTCGTTGAATAAGTTCAATCAGACCAGTAATGTACTTGACGGTAACCTTTTCATTACCACGATCAAAGAAATACAGATATCGATTCAAGATTTCCACAAATAATTCTACTGAAACAGCAGCATCCATACATGCATCTGCAACTCTGAGGGCTCTTTGCAAGCATTCGAGAACTCTTTTTCCATCGCGGTAAAACTCTGTTACCTCTTCTTGTTCGCCAAGAGCAGGAATCTCAACGGCCCACCACAGATGACTGGCAAGATAAACCGCGCGGCATTGGTCGGGCTTCTTCAACAATTTGGAACCGTATAAAGCACATTTGGATACAAGGGTGTCGTATGAATCGGGTGAGAAATTGCGCGTGCTCTGTAAAGCACCTGCAATTAATAGTATAGCTTGATATTGTGCTCTTGAATCACTGATCGATTCTTCGTAAATAGTAAATGCTTCCACAAAATATTCATATGCTGCCTCCTCAGCTCCTACTTGGTTTGCAACGCTGGCTGAGCTGACGTAAAGTCTCAATGCCTTTTCAGCACTACCTGCTTTGTAAATATCATTGATAATGATTTGAACAAACTTGAAAGTAGATTCAATCTTCTCTTTCCAATCTTTGTCAACTCCTTCTCTGGCCTTAAATCGGCGTACGAGTCGAAGTGAGTTGGTCACTAATGCTGGATATGTATATCGAATAAATGGCCCTCCTTCGGATAATGCTTTTCGGGAGGCAGTTAAAAGTTTGGCATGAATTTCAGGATCTTGGTTGTATAAAAGGTGAACGATTTTAGCAAGATTACCTTGATCTGCAACAATTTCATCGCTAATGTTCTTGTCATCTTCAGCAATATCAGTAGAATCACCCATCAATCCAGAAAGACCATCTGAAACTCCTGGTTTGTTTTTCAGAGAATCAACACCTTCACGAATAATAATTCGAACCAATCCAAATACACCTTCAACATCTTCAACTGTGGTGATTTGATTACCCGTTTTTATGGCATCTTCAGCAACTGTTGATGCAACCGCCTTTTGAGTTTTCTTAGGCTGTGATTCTAAAAGAGGAATGAAATTCTTCAATGAAAGAACTGTAAGCATTCTAGGATAAGAATGAATTAATAATTGTAACAACTCCAAAATGTTGCCAGTAGTTTCGGCAGAATAAGCATCAGGGGTATCCTTAAGCTCTTCAATCTTGTCTAAAACAAATTTCAAAATTTTATCTGCATTAGCAATGCGTTCTGGATAGCAGTTAAGTGTTAATCTCGCAATGCCAACCAAAATAGCAGTAATGTCTTCGATAGGTAGGTCGGGACGAACAGTTAATAGTTTGCTCAAAAAAGACCAAAATATTTCAAATAGATCAATGTCTACCGGTACACCACGACGAGTTTTAACGGAATCACTTGATGAATCTGAAGCTGTTTTTTCTTTATCTTCTTTGTCTTTTTTATCTGTTTCATCGTTTTTCTCCTTTTCCGTATCATGCTCATCTTGAACTAATTTATCAGTAGATTCTTCTTTGTCTTTTAAAGTGTCTTCATCTTGTTTCTCTGTTTTATCTTCTTCTTTAGCGTCTTCTTTTTCTTCGTTTTTGGTTTCAGTTTTATTGGAGTCATCCAACTTTGTAGAACTTAATTTAGTAGCTAATGTAGCAGAATCATCTTTGTTTTCTGAAGACTCATTTTCGGCTTCTCGAGCTGCATAATCAGCAAGTCTGTTGACTAATGCAAGAATAACTTTTTTGACACTTGCTTGTGGATGTAGGTTTGCTGTAGCGTTTAAGAAGAGGTCAATAGTGTAAAGATGAAATTCATCAGGAAAAACCTGAGAAACAACGTCTAATAAGTACTCTTGGGCAATTACATCTCTGCATTGAACAACTTGTTCGAGAATGGCAGGAAGTATTGCTGAACGATAATATTTCTTATCAATGCCTTCAAGTTGAGATAAACGTACGAGGTTGGAACCCACTAAGATTTGCAACTCTTTTCGTTCTTTCGTTCGTTTTTCTCGTTCTCTGCTATGACCTTGGTGTTGAAGACGAACCCAAAGCTTGTTCATTTCAATGAAATTTGTAACTATAAATTGAATTGAGTCTTGAAGGTTACCCTCAGGCCCATCTGAGTTTCCGGTGGGAAGATTGTCCCTAGCAGTTTGTGAAAGGTAGTATCTAAGAAACAGACCTCTAATGGGATGTTGAACACCTCTACACATCTCAATCATGTCCTTCATGATTTCCTTGACGGGGGCATCTGGAATTGACATATAAGCGGTGCCAACCGTGATCATCAAGTAAAGTCTGGGGACGATATTACCTGTTTACATAATTCAAAAGGTTAGTAAAATAATTCACTGTAATTGGAGATATTTAAAAAAACATACCAGCATATTGAACTAATTCGTATAAATCTGCTAAATGATAAGTGTTATGATTTTCTCTAAGATAGCCACCTAAATAACTGAGGGCATCAAACACCGAAATATACAATTCATAGTATTGTTTGGGGCTAAGCAATGATGTCCGAAGTTCAGTTAGAAAGGTGGATGCGTGTTTTAGAGCGTCCATCAGTTTTCCTTTTGATTCTAAACATTTTCTCATCAAATGCTCCTGATGCCTGATAAGTGAAAGAGATTCTTCAAGTTTACGAGCCTGCTCTTCTGCAGTGATAATTTGGACAGCACTTGACATGTTTGCTGAACGAAGTTAATAATGATAATGACAAGAGTTAGTAAGGATTGAATTTGCTGTAGTGGTGGAATTACCAAAAAATAAATAGGCTGGTTAGCTCGTACTTTCCTAAGTTAGTCCAGTGACTTAAGAGTTACCCTCTCTATAAATTTTATTCCACATAGTCATCGCATATTTCGTTTAACCAGAATTTTCCACTATTGTCTCTTTTTTATTTTAATCATTAACCATCAAGATCTCAAATTTTTTGTACTGCTTGATCTCTTGTCATTTACCCAAAAAGTACAGGGACAAATCAAACGAGCAGATTTTTCGCTGGTTGTGCCCAAACCTCTTGATAACTATGAAACGTTTATACATTAAAAACAAACCACAAAGCTGTATAATTAAAATATAATGTCTGTTCGGCAGAAGTTTTTTGGGCTACTAAGCGGTCGCGGAGTTGACTCTACAAAATATACAAATGACGTTGTTTCAACTTTTAGACGACGTTTGCCGGATGATTTTGCTCAGAAAAATATGAAGAAAATTTTGCGTGTCAATGAATCAAATTCGTCTACTTTACTAGTTAATGACCCTAAGCTTTGGAAACTTCGTAAAGGAGACAGTAATTCTTTTAAAAGAGAACAAAAACTTGGTAATCTCAAATATAGCGCTGTTAATTATTTTAGATCTCATATATTAGGGTCCAAGAAAGAGTTTGATTTAGCCGATTATGTGATACTCGGATTGATATACCCTAACTACGTTACAGATAGATATAGCAGGGACATGAAAACAAACATGGAAAAACTAGGTGGCATGCTGCTGGATATCTGTTGCTCTGCATACTCAATGAAATTTTTCTCAAACCATGACAAAGATTCGGCAAGCTTAGTTAATGGCTATGATTTTGATACTTTTGCTGACAATAAATATCAAGAACACTCTATTGAGTCTACTATGGCGACTGCAACTTATGATCAGGCACAATCATCTTCTCATATATTTTTGGATAAAAATATATTACAAACATTTTTGGACTCAAGCGGATGGACTAACTCACTAATATTTGATTTCGAACCTTCCAGGGCTATTAAGACAGATCAAGCATTGGCTCTCTTAAATGCTACTATTGGCTCAATATCAATAAACAATGGGGAAAAGGCCGCTGAATTATTTATTGAAAAACGGATTATTGAAGGGGAAAAGGGCTTACTGGAGTTAAGTGTTTATAACTAAGATAGCTCGTTTTTTTATTTTTTGAGTTTTGAATTATAACATGATTTTGTATCAACAATTGGCAATTTTTTAATGGTCTTTATTCATATTATTGAGGTCATTCAACGGAAGACTCTGGGGCGAGCTTGATTTCCTAAATGACTTTTTTGTCGTTTTTTAATATACTTTAATTTGCAGAGTTGCAGATCTTTTATTTATTTATTCTATCTCAATTGTTTTTAAATTAGCCTATAACATTTTGATACGAGAATGTAAAAAATTTACAATTGGACAAGAATAAAAATAAAAAATCATTATTATCTCATGCGTTTTTTCTTCTAGCAATTCAATTTTAACTAAATTAAAACCAGTTGATTTTATTATTGACTATCTCGAAGAAGTAATGCAAACTAAATATGTCTTATTTGCAACCAATTATATACAATAATATATAAGTCATGTAGTTCTTTTTCTTTTCACCAACTTTGTAAAACAAAAGTCCGATAAGCCGTATTATTTTCGAAAAAGGAAAATTAGAACTTTAAGTAATTATGTATCCAGTACAATTTAAACATCAATAATTGAAATCCCACATGAGAAATCTCATGTTTAGCGACCTCCTAAAGCTTCTCTATTCTAGCAAGAAAAAACAGTAAAATATTAGGAGAAAGCTTTTCGCTTTTTTATACTTTCAGAAAAATGCTTTGTTGCAGTAAATAACCGTCACAAGCAGGTTTTCGATATAGTTTCGCGAGACTTGTAAATTCTAAATCAACTCTACTAAACATATTTTCTAACAAACTACTTTTTCTCATTCAGAAACTAACTTCAGGTTGCATACGAGGTTAAACCAATTTCTTTAGAACAAGGTAAAACATTGTCATTAAAACATAAAAGCTACTCTAATTTATTTTAAGCTCAACAATTAATCAATTAAAAACAGAATTTTTAGGGACTTTCATTGACGTATTTACGTCAAAACGCCCCTTGACTGTTTTTGGCATAACTTTTTTTGTAGGATATTTGCATGATTATTTTTAGATATGCTAAAAGATCCTACTTACATGCGTATTTAAGTTTAAAATATACCAACAGTATCAAGTTTGAAAAAAAAATCAGTTTTTGTTTATTAATTATAATTTTCATACGGCAAGCATACATTTTTTTTATTATGACCTTTATTTTTTGAAGTCAAATGCAAACTTGATATCAAGAGTTTATACCGTGATTTAACTGTTACTTGTTTAAGTTTGTCAATAATACTCGTTTGAAAAAAACTGAAAAATTAATTTTTTTGTACTAATATAGGTTTTGAAAAAATCGGGTTAAATATTACATAAGCATTTGATTTTTTTTTTTTTTTACTACACAGAAATTTTCTTAAACGTTTATCTGATTAAACATTATATCAATAAACAAAATATAAAAAAAAAGATATTAGCCTAAAATGCCACCAAAAATAAATTGGATTTCAGGTCCCGTTTGTGGTGTTAATAACTGCCCAAGTACGTTTTGGCAAGTTATTGCTGGTCAGTTTATTTGTAGGTATGGTCACGCTCGAGAAGGTGAGATAGAGCAAGTTCAAGAACTCGAGTTTGGAGAGACTACAGGTTTATCGTCGCAAAGACTTCCGCCCAGCAATCGACAAAAGCATCGCGAAAGTAAAAAAGAGTCAGATGAAGCGGTTTTAAAAGCTTTACTGTATCTACTTAAAATTCAGGCAGAACTTCTGGTAAAAGAAAAAGGACTTCCTACAGAAGTTATGGTATGTTGAGCAACATTTCAATAGTTAAGTATTTTGAATAAAGCCTAACAACTTATATAGCCTTTATCAAGGGCCATATTGGGAATATGGATGGATGAAATTACCAGAAACCAAACACCTTTAGAGCAGGACTCTATGTCTGAAATCAATGATTTTACTGTAGATTATTCTTCGGACGACGAAGAATTTGGAGATCCTCAAACTGAGAGAATTCTTGATACAAAACATTTTCGCGAAAAAAAACCTTATAAAACAAAAATTAGCGATGGAAGATTTTCATTTTTTTTGCCTTATCGCATAACTACTACTTATATTAATACTCTACGCACTTACGTATACTTGGCTCCAACAATTATCTATTTGTCATGTTGTATTTTGAGATACCCTTTATACTTTCTAGATATGTTAAGATGGATTCATATTGGAGAACTTCCAGTTAATAAAGGGTTAAAACTGCTTCCTTTTAAATTAAGAAAGAAAATTGGTATTGAGGTTAGTCATCCCAAGTTTCAAATGCAGCCATCTCTCCAAACCAATATTTTTTTGGCTCAGATAATAGAGATTGAAGGGTTTTTCAAGTCCAAATTCAACTACAGAATACCTAACCACCCTATAGAACCGTTAATACTAAAACTAATTTATATGCTTTTCTTACCTCCTGAAATATATCCAGTAATTCTAAAATTTTTAGAAGTTACACAACTCGATTTTGACACAAACTCCTGGGATGATAAAATGTTTCATGAGAGGCTGCAGTCTCGTGATGAAATCGCTTTATACCCCATAATAATACTGTGTTGCAAGTTGATGTATGGGTTTGACAATATTATAAGGCATCCACATCCCCATGAGCCAGGATCAGAAATTGTAGACTGGGAGTTATGGATTAGTCTTATACATAAAACATGGATACAAGCCGACAACTTCAGTCAGGCTAACGCTACACAAGCGGTACATTGGGATACATCAAAAATGCAAAGATTTATAAACTGGGCTGAGGATTATCTATTGGCAGTTGACAATGAAGTTGCTGTCGATACCTATAGTAAACGCTATTTAAATAATGCTCTCCGAAAAATGTTTTCACTAACCCCTAAAGAGACCAAAGTAGACCCAGAAAACGAAAGCATACTTTTTTCTAGGTCTAGAAAATCTAAAGCTAAGAGAAAAACTAGAGAGGCCAATTCACAGTTGACTCAAAGTCAACAAGGGTTTGAAGCAAGTCAGGCTACTGCAAATTTGAGTCAAGCCACCGAAATTGATCCTTCAAGTCAAAAAACTAGCAGTTTAACTATATTAGAAGACGAAACAGGCAATGGAATTGATAGTGATGAGGAGCTAAAACTTAATGGGGTTTCTAGAAGAAAGCTTCCTTCAATAGGATCTATCTTATCCGAAGATTTATATTCTAGCTCCAATACAAATTTGTTTCAAAAATGTTTTTCAAAAAAAGATATTCAAAATGATGAGGATTCCTTAGCCTTATCAGATTCTTCAATGTATGACTATTACATTGAAGACGAATTTGGAAACATTCATGAGTTTGAAAATCAGGACTCTGCACCTTCTGGTACTGGTTCGACCGAGAGAATAACCGAACTCAAAGTAACTGACAAAAATTTACTAGAAATGGGTCAATTGTTGCAATCTACAACTTCTCCTTACGATGTTCAACTTACAAAATTTACTGATACTCTTGTAGACAATGAAAAACAAGAATTAAAAAAAAACTTTTTTACAGAACAATCCAATGAGCATAGCACTACTCAAGAAAACAACAGTGAAACTTCCGAATGGGAAGATGTAGAAAGTGAAGAAGAGAATATTAAATTTGATAAGGATGTCTCCATAAATGAACGCTATGAAGATGCACTTCTATACCCAGATGATTACTTGGCCCAGCCTAATCCAGGTTATTATCAATTCTTGAGAAACCATGTTCATTCAAATAAAAAGTTACCCAAAAAAGACAAAGATCCAGCAATCAACGACTTGCGAAATTTTCGATATGTTGGTAGACTGTTAAGACCTGGTCACAGATATAAACCTTACTCTGATTCAAAAAATGCGGAGCAAGAATTGGTAACAGCTATGATAGATGCAGCTCCTCAAGTTATCGGTGTGAGTGCTAAACTTATTACAAATCTTTTCAACAAAATCGAGCAAATGCTAATATCGAACAATCAGTAATAACTTTTGTGAATATTTATTTTCTTGATTAAATGTAAACATTGTTGTAATATTAGTTAAGCATTGATTTAGAAAGACTTTTGTATATCACATTGAATAATTAATAAAAACAAATTTGAAATCATATTCTATAAATACATTGGAAACATATATATTGTTGATAGACCAAAATAAATTAAACTGACATTTTCATTTCAATTTTTCCTTGAGGCTTGTAACCTTCTAAAATAAAATCTTCATACTTGAAGTCATCAATGTTATCGATTTCACGAGCAAATTTTAAAGTAGGAAATTGGGAAGGAGTGCGAGTGATTTGGGTTTTGATAGCATCAACATGATCGAGATAAACATGGGCATCGCCCATAGTGTGAATCAGTTCTCCAGCCCCAATTTTACATACGTGAGCAATCATTCTAGTCAGCAACGCGTATGATGCAATATTGAAAGGAACTCCCAAACCCATGTCACAAGAGCGTTGATACAAGAGGCAGGATAACTTGGCATTGTCAGTTCCAGGATTTGAAACGTAAAATTGGGCAAACATGTGGCATGGTGGTAAAGCCATAATTGGAATATCGGATGGGTTCCAAGCTGACAGAATAATTCTTCGATCGTATGGGTTAGTTTTTATAGAGTTTATGACTTGTGCTAGCTGGTCAACACCCTGATTTGAATAGTCATCATCACACGTCTTGTATTTTGCACCGAAGTGTCGCCATTGAAACCCATAGACAGGCCCCAAGTCGCCTTCTCTTCTATCAGTAAGTCCCCTGGAGTCCAAAAACTCACGCGATCCATTTCCATCCCATATGTGAATGTTTTTCTCTGTCAATTTTTTTGAATCTGTGCAGCCAGCCACAAACCATAGCAGTTCCTCAAGAACTCCACGATAAAAAACACGTTTTGTTGTTAATAAAGGAAGAATGTCGTTCTCAAGCGAAAATCGCAGTTGTGGGGGTCCGAAAATGGAAAGTGTTCCTGTGCCCGTTCTATCTTCTCGACGTTCTCCATTCTTAATAATTTCTTCACAGAGGTCTAAATAGCCCTGTTCTTCTCGAGATATTGACATATTTGTTAATTTTGTATTTATTAGAATAGTGTAGTTAATTTTGTTTGATATATATTCGACAAGTAAAAAATGAAAATAAAAAATAAACAAAAAATAGTGATAGCAAAAAATATATAATATATATATAAATAATGTTTATTTCGCGTCGCGAAATAGTGGTACCATTAAGGAAATAAACAAGAACGTTTTCAGCCGTTCTTATCTTTTTTACATTCACGTGACCATTGCGAAACCGGGAGATTTTATCAATTTGGCAAAATGTGAAAAATCTCTGATTTGACATGAAGTTTGAAAGAAACGAAAACAAAATAAAAAACCAACGAATAGGAAGCGGCTAAACCACGAAACTTTCACAATCCCAGGTAATGATTTTTATAATCATAATGATTGATATTTGTATTTTATCAGAAGGAATTGCCACCAAGATAGCTTTCGGGCCAAGATCTTTGAATGATGTTGAAAAGTCGGGGTAAAGAAGTAATTCACGTGACAAGTGACTCAATTGTGAGTTTAAAAAATTTTTAGAACCTTTTTTTCTCCCCTCCTTTTTCTCTTTCTCTTTTTTTACTTTTTTTTTCAGTTCTTTGTGATAACATTGCACAAACCAGCAAGTCTTTTGTACCGTATAATACCATAATGGTCTTGTGTTCTTCTGTAGCTCCTCGAAGCTGTTTGACAGCTCGATCTGCTCTCAAAATCTCATCTAAAATTTTTACTAGAAACAACTCTTCATCTATTTCTGCACTTGCATACAAAACCTTACACAGACAAAACAAGCAACCAAGTTTACCAACCATTGAAACCCCAAGTTGGTCTACCAATGCTGCAATTTCTTCTATTCTTTACGAAACCCCTATTGTTACTGAGCAAAAGGCTAAGCCCCATATATTGAACTGTCTCGTTCAAAACGAACCGGGTGTTTTGTCTAGAATATCCGGCACCTTAGCTGCCAGAGGCTTCAACATTGATTCGCTTGTTGTTTCCAACACAGAGGTCTCTGATTTGTCCAGAATGACCATTGTTCTTCAAGGCCTCGACGGTGTTGTTGAACAAGCCAGACGTCAAATCGAAGACTTAGTTCCTGTATGGGCTGTCTTGGACTACACCAACGCCCCTTTGGTTCAACGTGAATTATTGTTGGCCCGTGTCTCTTTATTGGGGCCTGAATATTTTCAAGAATTATTGGAACACCATGGCCAAATTTACAAGAAGAGTACCAATAACTCTACTACATCCAACAGCCAAACAAAAGCTCATCACAAAAATTATCACCCCTCAAACTTGGCTCCATCCGAGGCCCTTCGTCATAAACACGAACACTTGAGAAACATTACTGCTTTGGCCCACCAATTCGGTGGCAAGGTTGCCGATATTTCTGACAGAAACTGTATTGTTGAATTGTGTGCTAAGCCAAATCGTATCACTTCTTTCATTTCTCTTCTTCAACCTTTCGGTATCTTGGAATTGGCCCGATCAGGTATGACTGCTCTTCCAAGAACCCCTCTTGATTCATCTCTTTCAAGTGACGGTGCCAAGGATGCTGAAGAAATTGTTGATGCTACCCAACTTCCACCCGGTTAAACAATTTATTTATCGTATTTAAAGTAAGGCAATTAAAAAAAGGAAGATAAAAAAGACTGACTAATCTATCATTGTACAGCGTGCTTTATACTTTTTTATATATCTATGTAAAAAGATGCCAAATAAATATTTATATAGACTGTTATATATTTTATGATTTTTTTTTTTTTTTTTTTTTTTTTTTTTTTTTTTTTTTTTTTTTTTTTTAAGTAGCCTATTAGTTACAATTATCATGATGTTTAAAGCTCTATAAGCGTGTTTCGTTTAAATTATTTGTTATTATATAACAAACTCCGTAGAGCAGTTTTTGCAAATTGAAATCCTTGGATTGGAAAACCAGCCATAGCGGCAACTCGTAAACCATGAGAATCATCACTTATTCCTGGCACAAGCTTGTGACTAAATGAAAAAGTTGTATTTACAAAGCTATGTACATCCTGGACTGCAATTGATCTGTTGGCGTTTGTTTTCTCAAGCAAATCATTATTACTCTCTGAAAGATCGAAAAAGTCAATATTTGTACAATAGAATTTGATGTCCTTACGGATAAATTCCATTTCAGCGTTGGACTCTTTCTCTTTAAGAGATTTCCTTCCTCTTTTTGGCTTAATGCTATCATTCAGATTGTTGTAGATTAACGAGTGCAACTCTCTGCCAAAATGTGTGGCAAATAAAGTACGACATTTGTTGACAGTCGACAAGTGCATAATGGAGGCAAAAGCAATTGCCACGCCATCTTGTGTGCTGGTACCTCGGCCTACTTCATCAAGAATTGCCTGTAGAGTAAAAAAAAAAAAAAAAAAAAAAAAAAAAAAAAAAAAAAAAAAAGTTAATAAAAAAGTTTGATGTTTTGTTAAGATGGACGATATCCTAAACTTACCAATGATTTTTCTGTAGCATTCTTCAAAATATTAGTTGTTTCAATCATTTCTACCATAAATGTACTTTGGTCACGATATAGATCATCTCCCGCTCCAACTCTGCAAAAAATTTGATCTACAATACCTAGTTTGGCCTGTCGTGCCGGTACAAAACTACCCATTTGAGCCAAAATGGTGATCAATGCAACTTGGCGAAGAAAAGTAGACTTACCTCCCATATTCGGACCTGTAATAACCCAGATATTGGAATCATGCTCAGAAGCCCCCAAAAAACAATCATTTGGAACAAATGTTCCTCTGCCTTCTAACATCAGACCTTGCTCAACAGTCATATGTCTACCATCAATGATACTAGTAGCATTTGAATCATTCATTTCGGGACGAGACAAATCACATTCGTTTGCAAGGGTAGCAAATGAGCACAGAACATCTAGTTGATCTAAAATGTGACTATTAGCGCGAATAGCATTTCTTCTAGCTAAAATCTGTATTAATATTGTTCAAACGTTTCTTTGTTAGTAAGCTAAGCTTGATAGTAAAAATTTTGAGAAAAAGCACGCACACACACATACTTTTGACTTCATTTTGTTGAAAATTGTACGCTCCTCTGTTTTGATATCGATTCGAACATTTTCTGCTTCAGCCGCAAGTTGAGTCCATTCAGGAATTCTTAAAGACATGGTTCTCTTGTGTTTATTTACAACGTTTTCTTCCATATCAAAATCAAGTTTCATTTTTGACAGGCTAGTCCCAGACAAATGAACATAGCTGCCTCCGTTATTTGATTTTAACTCAACCTTTATTACAGATTTGGACACTTTTCCATTTAGTTGAGTAGAGCTTCCTTCAATCAAAGAATTAAATTTATCTTCTAATCTTGTTTTTAAAGCATTTTTTTGACTTTCAAACTGGGAAAGACGTTCATGTAAGCTTTTTAGTTTTTTTGAAGCAGTGGGACGAATAGCCCATTTTGGAGCTTGCTCCTCCACCTTTTCTTCCTCCTTGGAGCTAGTTGTATTGGAATTCAAAATATCAATTGAACTTTCAATATTGTCTTTTGTCTCAGAGATTCTAATATCTTCTTGTTGTATACTTCTTAGCACTTCTTCATCTATGTTTTCTAGAATGGATCTAGACAACATAGTACAAGATATTAACGGCTTAACTAAATTCTCTAAATGCGGATTTTTCCTTCCATTTTTTGATGCATGATCAATTGTTTTTTTCAAATCAGAAAATAGCTCCATATCAAGGGCAAGTGAATATACGTCGGATATCTTTCCCTTACCTAAAGAAATCTTTTGAAGAGTTCTGACAGGGTCATTGCTGGTCCTCATTAGTTGTACCAAGGCATCTAATAGTTGATCATTTTCAGTTAATTCTGATACCACATTGTGCCTTTTAATAATCTCATCTTTATCGACTAGAGGGGCACGAATCCATTCACCCAACAACCTTGATCCAGAATCCGAAACTGTACGTTTTATCACGGATAGTAATGTACCCTTCTTTGAAGAGCTACTAATTGGAGTTGTCAACTCCAGTGAATGTCTAGAACGACTATCTATTTTCATCAATTTAGTATCTGTTTTTCGTTCTGGAATCTGAATCGTAAATGGAAGCTCAGGAAGATGTTCTTCTAGGTAATCCAAAATAGTCAAAATACAAGATAACTCTAAATTTGAAAATTCAGACTCTAATTTCGATTTTATTCGAAGAAAGCTGTTAGTAGCACTTGTATCTATAATTTGAGGCCCTACTCCTCTTTTTTCATTGTTGACACTAGATGAAACACTATCTGTTTCAAAATATTTTAAAAACAAATCAAGCTGCGATTTCGATAAGAATTTGCGATAGTTTAAGTAATATGATTTTAACTGGGTAAGATCCAGATGCCATTTACCCATTTCCAGCTTGTTTCCTTTATGCAAATGATCTATCAATATTTCTTTTGGCTGGATTGTTGATATATCAGATAACAAATTAGCTACTGTTGTAGTTTGTGCATAAAACGAACCTACGGTAAGGTCTATCCATGCCAAAGCTACTGGGGTTGAGTCTAGCAAATTTGAACTATAATCTGGTATCCCAACAGCTAAAAGATAATTATTCTCTTGTCGTTCAAGAAATGGTTCGTCAATCAATGTACCTGGAGTCACAATACGAGTAATTCTACGATCAAACTTCATATTATCAGTCAAGTTGAATTTAGACAAGCTTTCGAGATCTTTTTCATATTGGTCCACAATCGCAACTGTATAATTCAAATCTTTGACAAGAGTACGAAGATGACGATCTATTTGACCAAGAGGAAAACCAGCCATTGGTATAGGATCAGAATTTGAAGAGCGTTTTTTTGTTACTCTAATATTAAGTTTAGGACCAATCTCAGTGGCATGATGGTAATACAACTATAAAGAAAAATTACGTATGGCAGGCTAATTAGTTACTGGTATCATAAAACATGCTACTGCAATAGACAAAAAATGTAATTTAAATACAATCGAAATTTCATATACCTCATAAAAACTACCGACTTGTGTCAAAATAACATGCGATGGATTATCATCGATTAATTGCTTAATGTGATCCATCAATTTGTTTGGTTTAGAGCCTAATATACTAGATCGACTGGTACTTTTATCATCTGATGATATGCTTTTTGATCCAAGAAATTCATCAACAGATACTTTTTGGATTAGAGAGCCACGTTTTGATATATATGAGGTATCAGATTTCGTAGGCTCAGTATTTATAAGTCGCTTTAAAGTATAACATTGACATTTGAATCTTAAAGATATTTGTAACTTTCTCGTTGTAAATAACAAATTGTTTCTATTCATGACGGAAAGCTTTTTTGTTGACAATTAATAGTTTAGGCAACCAGTATATAAATTGATGCAAATACAATTTGTCAGGTCATTTGAGCCGCAAACGGTGTGGATAAAATCCAATATCAACGTTAGTAGTGCATTATTCAAAATGTAAAAATAGTGTTTTGAAATATTACACGAACTCAAACTGGGTGTAGTAATTCTCATCACATCTGAGCAAACATGAGTCTCCCAGCTGGCCATCATGGTATAACAAAATGAGACTTCCCCCTAACCCAGATTATTATTCCTTCTGTCCTGTTCTTTTGCTATAAAATAGGGGCTACTCTTTTGATTTTTTGGCTCCTCAAATACAAATCACATTTTCAATTCATTTTTTTTACTAACATATCACATTCTCTCCTGGTTTCGTAACCTTTATAAATAATAATTCAAAATGTCGTGGAACGGTAAGCCTTTTTTTATTTTTATTTTTTACGTTGAACTTTTAAAATATATTTATAACCGCATTAATATGTCAACAACATTCAAAAAGGAACAATTCAATTGATTAACCTATTAACTAACCGCCCCTCTAAATTCTCGGTCCTAATTGCAATTGGAGCTAGTTTTATCATTTTTTATTGCCATTTCTTACATTAACCCTATTTCTGGCTTGAAAATTATTTAATTCTTTTGCCCATTTTTAACTCTATAATTGATTGCCGGAATCACAAGCTCTTGCTCATAGGTAAATGTAACAAATGGCATTATAAATGATAAAACTCATTTCCAATGCTTAAGGCTAAAATTATTATCAACCATTTAGGATATATTGATACTCTTAAGAGCGCTGGTCTTGACCAAGCAGCTATTTATTCCAAAGCTGGAGACAGTGTTTGGGCTCAATCAGATGGTTTTAACGTATGTTTTGAATTAAGTTCTTTTTAAAAAGTTTTTTTCTTGAAAAATGTTGCAGTCTAATAAAATTCTTTTTATTAAACTTTAGATCTCTGCTTCTGAGATTCAAGAATTGATTAAGGGGTTTGAGGATCCATCAGGTCTTCAAGCTAATGGCCTTCACATTCAAGGACAAAAATACTTTTTGCTTAGAGCCGATGATAGAAGTATCTATGGTAAATTTGAAGATACTGGCATTATTGCCGTAAAGACAAACCTTGCAGTTATTATTGCCCATTACGGTCCATCTATTCAAGCTGGTGCTGCTGCAACTGCCGTCGAAAAGGTTGCAGACTATCTTATCAAATCCAACTACTAATTTAATATTTACACTCTTTTAGATTTATAATATCTTGACGCAATAAAAAGAAAATATAGCCAAACTATTTTAATTGTCTTCAAATAATTACCTCTCATTCATTCATCTATTTTATTTATTATAAATTATTTATTTTATTGGTTTTTTTTTTTTTTTCTTTTTTTTCAAGTTGTAGATTAACATTTTCACATCATTTCTCATATTGTGTCATATGAAATTTAGACCGGGAGAACCCTAACACCGGCAAGGCGGTCAATTGTCTAAAAAATAGAATGGAATAAAGTAATGTTAGGAATTATATCTAAATTGCTTGAAATACCTATACTTACCGGAGCAATATATGGGTTGGATAACAATGTTCCAATGACAGGTAGCGATCTTAAAAATGATATTATTACGCCAAAAAAATCACCAAATAAAGACAGAATGCCTACACATTCTATAGCAAATCCAATGAAAGAATATTTAATTAGAATGAGAAAAACTCCAAAAACAAAGCAAATGGAGCCTCTAATTTTGTTTGGTCTAACAAAAAAATATATAGTTCTTTGAGGTCCAATAATCAATGTTATTCCTAATATAAATAAAATGTTTCCAAAGGCCAGTAATTTGGAATCAAAAAAAGTTACAACTCCGAGCCCAAAAAAAAAGACACCTATATGGGTAAATATGAATGTCGTCAAATTAGTTAATGGGAAATCATTAAATATCAAGATGTGGGTATTTGAATACAACCAAATATGAAAACTTTAATACAATTGAGAATTTTACCCTGTCATATGTTTGCCAGACACCAAGAAAAAAACAGTATAAACAATTGCTTGACTCAATTTTTAGAGAAAAATTGAAAAAGATAAATAAAATATAGATAATAATAAATAGTATAAAACACATTAACTATATGTTGTATGCGGATTACAGGTTGACATATGGCAACAATTTTTAATGAATAATAAAAGCTTCAAAATCTTACCAATAGCTGTGATTCCCACTCCGTATTCTAAATTTGGCAAAAAAAAAGTAGTGTTAAAGTTTGAACCCCTTGTAAATAAAACAAGCAAAATACATACTTTGAATTTCAGATAGCCACATTTTGTTTATCAATTTTTATTATTTTTTTAATTTTCTTGAATTAATTTGATAAACTATTACAAACTAGCTATGTTATCAACGCAATTTGAGCACTCAGGTACAAAGTAAATATCAAACAACAAGGTTATTTTTTTATTAAACTTATGCCGATTGGAAAAAATATATCAAAAGTAAAATAATCGAACAATTAAAAATAATCAACAAAGTTTTTTTTAGGAAAGGGATAATGGATTTTTAGGTATATCAATCTAAAACACGTGATTAAAGGCAAATTATTGTATAAATGAGTCTTGTGTAACTTTCAGTATTTCATTTTCAGTTGTTTGATTGGTGTGTAGGAATTTTTTCATCACTACTTTTTATTCAACTTTTTTTTCAGATGCTTTATTTCTATAAGAGAAAGTCTCATATTCTCACATCAATCATTAGAGCAGCTCCCTTTGCAATTTGACTAAAGAGAAAATGTTGCGTCGACAAATTCTAGGTCAAGTAAGGCCTATTCTCTCCCAGCAAAATTTGGCATTAGGCCCATCCAGCCAACAAGCTACTTTTTTTATCAAATCAAGTTTTACAAGAAAAGGTGCTCCAGCAAAGGGAGTGAAAAAAGGCCCCCCAAAACAAGGTGGCGGTACTTCTATCTACCCTTTTGAAGAGACAGTTTCAATATTTAGAGGTAAGATGCAAAACATCCCCCAATTAAGCGAAGAACTTCCCGGAACTCAAACTCTGTCAGTCGAAACCGCTTTTCCAGCAAAGGGATCTCCCGTATCGACGGTTTATAGATACTCTGACTATGCAACCCGAGCTCTTCTTTATTTGGATTCGTTAAAGGGTCCTCAAAAACACAGACTGTTCAAGAATCCTGCCTCTTTAATTCGTGAGGAATCTTCAAGTAACATTTATAACCTTCTCAAGACTGGTTCTTCATCTCCCTCAAAATTCAACCGTATATGCATTACAGGAGAGAAAGGCGTTGGAAAATCAACAGCTCTCAATCAAGCACATGCTTTGGCTTTGGAACAAAACTATGTTGTGATTCACATTTCTCGACCATTAAAATTTATTTTGGGTTATTACGATGCCATTCTAGCCCCTAGATCAACATTGTCATCATCGTCTAGAGTTTTTAATCAGCCAATGTATGTTCAAAGATTAATGCAAAAAGTTGCCCAAGCCAACAAAGCTGTTTTGGAAACTATCGCCCCATCAAAGGATTACGTTTTTGAAAATGTTAATGCTTCCAAGTCTGTTAAATTTACCCCCACAAACTCTACTCTTTATACAATGCTTCGCTCTGGTAAGACACATCCAGAGAAATGTGAAATTTTCAATGCTGTTATTGAAGAACTAGCCAACAATCCTTCTGTTCCAGTTCTTTTGACAATGGACGATTTTAATGTTTTTTCCCATTATCCATATTCACTTAATAGGGATGTTCAAAACAAAAGAATTTATCACGGAGAATTACAAGTTCCAAAAATATTTTTGGACTTTTTTTCTGGTGAACGTACATTCAAAAATGGTGTTGTAATGGCTGCTCTATCCTCTTACAAGGACGGTTATACTATACCTCATGGCTTAGGTCTTTCCGAACCCGATCCATATGCCAAGTTTAAAGATTACGATCCAATACTTGCCGGGAAAATGAGGGCCAACGGAGGTGTCAAACCTCTAGAAATAAAGCCATTCTCATTTAATGAAACTGCTACTTTGATACAATACTACAAAAATGGCGGATTTATTTCTGATGAGGTCACAGACTCTTTAATTCAACAAAAGTACTTTTTAAGCGGTAACGGTAATCCACTTGGCTTATTCAGAACTTGCTTTGAGCAATTTTAAATTGACTTAAATAGTCTACAATCAAACTAACTTGATAAACAAAATCTAATTGTAAAAAAATTAATTAAAGCCTTATTTTATAAGTTTATCTGTAAATATGTATAAAAATTAGACGTGACATGTTTTTGACTACCTATTAGCTCAAGTATGCATATGTTTTAGTAGATGAATACTCAGGTGTTTTTGATTTTGTTCTGTCAATTATATGTTGAGATTACTGATGATAAATTTCCTACTATATACTTAAAAGTTGTAAAAGTAATTTAGCCCTAACCTCAAAGACGGCTCAAAATATAAAATTTCACAGCCTAATTTTTACTTATAATATCTAAATTTTCCATCATTTCAATTAGCCAAAACAATTATTTTCACCCACCTTTGGCTTTTTTCATCACATATTACTTCCTGATTTTTCTTGTCAGTCTTGCCAATTTTTTATTGGTTCACAAATGACAATAAAATGGCTCCAGTCGATGACGATGAAGACGCCTACTTGTATGGCGAGTCTCAGGCCAAAAAAATCCGCACAGATTCTGATAAAGATATATGTAAGTAGTATTTTGATTTTTCAATTGAACCATTCGTTTTTTATAGTCTTTCATTACTAATAAGTCTAATTTTTGAGTTAGCGTCTGCATCTCAACCTGTAATCTTTGATTCTGCTAAATCACCAAACTCGCTTGGTCCAGGTCAACAACAAGATAATGAAAATAACAATGAATCAGAGCAGCAAACAAACAAGCTTCCTGATACAACAGAATACGATGAGGGTTCAGAAGAATCAGATTCCGACATTGAATTTATAATATATCCAGAGGCAGGACAACGCGTTGAACCTCCCCAAAAATTTGGCCCCTATTCACGTGTCACAAATGTCAATTCTTCTGCAGCTAACAGTGCACCAGAGTCAGCGGGAAGTGAGGTTACTTCTTCTTCTGATCCTTCACAGACAGTTCAAAGAAAAGGAATTAATCTTGACGCTGTGGGAGAATGGGAAGGGCAACCAATAACAGAGGTATCTTTTGACAACTTTGAAGATAAGCCCTGGCGTAAGCCTGGTGCTGATATCACAGATTATTTTAACTATGGGTTTGATGAACTTACGTGGGCAGCATACTGTTCAAGACAAGACAATTTGTCAAGCTTTAATGCTCAAAAGGTGATGAAAATTCTTGGCCAAAACAATCAATTTGCCATGCAAATGATGGGCTCAAACATGATGGCTGGAGGCTTTAACAATGTTGGGTTTCCTCCTGCTCCGACAGGATTTCCTACTGGAGGGTTCGATATGATGGGAATGGATATGTTTCCTGGAATGCCTGGATTCCCTATGGGAAATATGACTGCTCCCGGTGTTAACAATCCAGGAATGAATCCAGGCGTGAATAACGACGATGGCGCTTACGGTGGTAACGTACAGGGTGTTGCAGGACTTGTGGCAAACCCTCATCCTCAAGGAATGGCATATCGAAAAAATGACGAACAGAACAATTTCAACAATTTTAACGGTAACGCTTGGAACAATCCTAACAATCGATGATTAATATATATTCATATTCATTTTTCAAACTATAATTCTTAGCCAAATTATCGAAATACCCTATATTTATACCTCTATTATTGTTTATTGTTCCTTTTTTGTTTCTATATTATTGTATCAACGTTTTCCTTTAAAACACCTATCAAAACAACATCACTTGTTAAACATGTTTTTTTGTTGTTTGATTGATATAGGCCCAACCAAGTATATAAGTGAAATAAATGTTATAAATTAAATAAAAACAATCAATCTTTGACGACAAATGCTAATCGTTGTTTTTTTTATTGAAAAAAAAAATGGTACTATTAAGTATAGACATACGTTGACGATTTATCTTCCATGTTAAAATTGCATCCCATCTAACAACTTGCCAAAAGCTCAACATTGTTCACGTGCTAGTTTTTAAATTTATTAACTCACATTGTTCTTTTTTATATTTGCTTACACTAACTTGATAGATTTTTAAGCCAACAAAATTATTAAGATGTCACAATATTATGTTCCGCTAACAATAGCTAACCAGCTCGAGAGCCTGATTGCTGCCCTTCGAAATACACAGGCTTCTAGTATTGATGCTAAGAGGTAGATAGATCTTATGTTTTTATAATTATCATAATTATGATAGCTAACATAGCTTTTCTATAGACTGATTCAAACTGCTGTATATTATCTCCCAACTATCAAAAATCCTCTCAATTTAACATTACTTTCAATTGAACTCATTCACTCACCTCATATTTTATCATCTCCTGGACTTCAAAATCCATCACCCATTGATCTCTCTGTAGTTTCATTTCTTATAGATGGGTTTGAAGCCTCGGCTTATCGTAAGGCTTCTATCACAGACCCCACACTTACACCTTCAGTATGGACCGAAGATATATACAAAGCATTTGAAAACTTGAGACCAGAACACCAATGGAGGGCTATTGCCCCAATGGCCGGGTTGATCAAAGCAATATATTTTCATGAACGCAATCCAACGAAAAATAAAATTTCTCTTACAAATGGTAACTTGACGAGCCGTCTCCATAAAGCTTTTGTTGAAATGGTTAACAATACTTTCCAAATTTACGGCAACTTCTCAAGTCTGGAGTATAACAAAATGGAACTTCCTACAGCTATATTTTCCTTGAGCGTCACTTTGCCGTATCTAGAATATTCTATGAAAAAGCGACTGATTTTTAATTTGATTTTGCCTCATACGGTTCATTTAACATACCTTTCTTCGCTAGGGCTTTTGGAAGGAAGGTTGTTAGAGTCTCTATTAAGTCATGGCGATGAAACACTGCTTGAAAACCTTGGAAACAATCCGATATTTGTTAAACTCAGCACCTTTTCCTATTTGATTCAAGAATGCCTATCAAATTTGAATTCAAAGACTGATATTGGTGTGATAAAACAATCATTAGAAATGATTTTTAAATTTTCAGCACAGCTAGCAATTGAATGGGATTTTGTAACCTCACAGAAAAAAGAACTCAGGAACAATAAAGTTGCATGGAACTTTTTAAAGATATCCCTATTTTCTGTGTCTCTCAGCTTGCAAGGTTACATTTCATGGCTTTTATTGGATGCAAATCGTAATATCTTCAACACATGTGCCCCAAGAATATCTTCAATCATTGTCAAAACATTCTCTAATATGTATTTTATTGTAGTCGAAATCAGCATGGCAGGATTTCCAACATTTGACTTTGTCTATTATTCAGCATTGGACGTTTTGTTTGACCCTAGATTTGAGTTTGAAGAGATTTCTGGCATTGCAAATGAACTCTCAGACCCAATAAAGCAAATGCCAAAACAACAGTTAGATAAATACATATCTAGGAGCTTGGTGACTCGTGGAAAAACAATTTATCTACTTAATATTTATGAGCTGTTGGTTCCTTTAGCACCTCAAATTTCGTCAAAGAGACTTTCAATAGTCAATGATTTTTTACCTTTAGCACAAAAATTTCTTGTACTTCCAGATCAAAATAGTGGAGTAAATGAGTTAACACCCGAATATTACCAGCCTATATTAGAATCTGCTCATTCGGTTATACTTTCCATAATAACTTTGCCTGCTCAAAACTTGGAACGGAGAGGAACTTTTCCAACAAATATGGGAATTATGAGTCTTTTTAAATTTAACAGTGCAAATCTTAATTCTCAGTGCTATATAGTTGAAGAGATTTCTAGAACTGTTACTGAATTGATACCCAATTATTTTGCTCTCGTCTTGTCACTATTTCCTAATGTTCTTACTCCAGCACAATGTAAATTGGCCATTATCACCATTGTAAGAGCAATCTCTCCACCTTCTCCAATTTATCGTTTTGAATCAAAAGCTGCAGAAAATATTATATGTGAACTGATTGAGAGATCAGATAAAGTAGGTGTGGGTATCCCTATTCCTAAAAAAAACAACCACTTACAGATTGGAAATGATACACAAGAAAGTAATTCTTATGAGCCACCTACTATTCGAGCTGTTATTTTAAGTTCAGTGATACATTCTATTCCCTTTCTTGAAATCACAATTATTGAAAAGTATATGAGCATTACATGGAACAAAATTAAAAAAACTTTATCTCGAAGTAAGTCAACTGTTTCAGTCCCTATTATATTTGATGAACAGCAGTTTTTAGAAGTTGACATGTTTAATATGATTTCTGGAGAATTGGACCAACAAAAATCATCACTAGGTATTCGTTGGTGGTATCAAAAATCGTCATTGTAAATGACGCAATAAAACCCAATATTTTTAAGTATTAAATGATAGTATGTTACTAAACTAGATTAATAGTTATATTGTACATGTAAAAATTTATGGGAACAAAATGCTGAACAAAAGAAAAAAAAACCAAAAATTTCATGGTTAGTTTCACGGGTTTAGTGTTTATCGTCTAATTGTGAAATTAGCTTTCCTGCAAGATATAAAGAACCAAATACTACTATCACAGGCTCATCAGCTTTTGAGAATTCAACGGCGTCGTTATATATCTGATTAAGTGCTACCATAGGATTAGAAGCGCTTTTTACTGATACGTAATCAACAGATTGAGAAACCATTTCAGCGGTTTTGGCAGAGTCGTAGGCTTTGATCCATGGCATTCCATCTACAGAATCAAATTCGGTAGCTACAACCGAATCTCCAGGCTTTATGACTCTACTAATAATTCCTTTGTAATTTTTACCTGAAGTAAAAGCTGTTACAAATGCAATTTTTCCATTTTTCATCTTAGGCCTTACGTGGTCATTCAAAAAAAGGCTCAATTCATCAGCAGCAGAATCATTGTGAGCACCATCAATCAAGATTCTTACATTTTTTTTCAATCCGTTATCAATGGTCAATGCCGTATTAATCCATTGCAACCTTCCTGGCCAATACGTAGATTTGATACCTTCTACAATAGTATTCTTGTTTTTGAGCTCTTGAGGAAACCATTGTGATAGGATGTCTAAAGCTGAAACAGCGCAGGCAAGATTGTTTTTCTGATAATCACCTAACAAAGGAGTCAAAGAGGTTTCAATTCTACCCCAGTTAATTGAATCGATATAATAAAAAGGGGCTTCTGAAGTTCCAGAGTTATAGACATGAGTTTGTTTCAATAAAACATTTTTGCTTTTTGCAATTTCTTCTATTGTGTCCAAAACCTCCTTGTCATTTGTACCATCTATAACACAAGGAGTTGATTCTTTTAAAATTCCACCTTTTTCAAATGCAATTTTTTTTAGCGAGTCTCCCAAAAAGGCTTGATGATCTAACCCAATTTTCGTAATGATAGTTGCTAGAACACCTCTGGTTGTACCCTTGACTTGATCTTCAGTTGGAGATTGATGAAGAAATCTAACAGGCTCCAGTATGTTTGTAGCATCGAGTCTTCCACCTAGTCCTACCTCAACAACAGCAATTTTAATCCCACATTTTGAAAAAATTTGAAACGCTACTGCAGTAAGAAGCTCAAACTCAGTGGCTCCAACATTGTGACGAATGTTTGTCTCTCTAACAGATGATTCGACACTTAAAAATTCTTTTTTATCGACAGATTCACCATCAATGGAGATTGAATCCCAACGGTTAATTAGATGAGGACTAGTGAATCTTCCACTTTTAATTTGTGCTGATTTCAGTACTGAGGTTAAGTAAGAGCAGACGGATCCCTTGCCATTGGTTCCTGCAACATGAACAGAATACCAATTTCTATGGGGATTTCCCAACAAGGACATTAGTGTTGAAACACGCTTTAGTCCAAGATCAATTCCCATTTTTCATAACTTGTCATTCATATTTGTAACATAGAAAAATGGGTATATTAGGCATGTTTAACAATTTGATATTTAGAGTATTAGATGAAACTGTGCTAAATCATTAGTCATTTTAATTTATTATATAATCATTATATCAGCTAAGAATTTACTGCGTAATCTCATAGTGTGCTTTTGCCGCAAAAATTGTTTGCGAATACATACCCAAAGTTACTCGGTGGAATATCTCAGACCACAAACTGTGATTAGTTTTGCCTCAAATTTTGGCTTTTGGCTTTTTTCTTTTCTTCTTTTCTAGATCTTTAAAAAGCATTGTTCTTATAAACATCTATTTTTTATACTATTCTATTTTTTCATTACAATTTGAAAAATTTCTTAGAAGGTTAATTAACTTCTATCATCCATATTTTATTAAATTCATAACTACACATAATTTTTTTTTTTTTTTTTGAAATCGTAGTTCTACCAGGTTAGTTTGTTCCCTCTTTGCCTTTTTATCCCCTTATCTATCAAAACTGTTTAACAATTTTTCCCCTTAATTTTGCTAACATTGTCACGGCAATTTGTTTTTCTTTAGAAATTCATTGTATAAACTTGAACTTCTTAGATTTTATTATAAACGTACACTTTTTAGATCATTTAAAAGTTTCAATATTTCATTTGATTTTTTACTTCAAATCAGTTGTTATTTTTTTCTTATAAGACTTATTCTGTTTTTGATTGTGTAAAAAGAGAGTTTTAGAAGAAAATTATTTTGAACAAGACAAACGGCTTTTTTTTCAAAAAGCAAGAAGAAAAAAGAGGAAAAAAAATCAGAAAGAAGACAAGAATCATTATCAAGTCTTTTTTTCTTTTTTTTTTTTTTGCAAAAAATAACTAGGCAAACAAGCAAAATAAAGAATATAATATCAGAATTATGGATAACAGCTATGGCTTTTGGCCAACTTCATTATTAGACCCTACAGATGGGAAAACAGGATCATATAATGGTGGCTCTCAAAGCCAATCCTGTGGGGTCTCATTTACCGAGTCCCATGACCAATCAGATGGATATTCCATTCAGGATCAGTCGTACAACTACAGAACTCCAACAATAAGTGATGATTTCACACATTTAGAAGGAGATCGGAACTTAATAGTTTCTACCCCTTCTGGTGGTACAAATATACATGGATCCAATAGTTTTAACCAATCTTATACAAACATTTTGTCAACTAGTAATGGAGAAGGAGAAGTAGAAGCAAATGCATTACGTAACAATATTGAGCCGTTGCCATGGCAACAACATTATTCCTGTAAGTTTGTCTTAATTTTAATATATAAAGAATAGCCCTAACCCTTGACTTTTTTTTTTTTTTTTCCATTATTGTTCTTATAGTGCCGCAATCTACTATCGAAAGTAGCAGTAACGATTTAAACTTAGATAAGTTAGATTTAAGTGATTCACAGCAGTACTACAATATATCTCAATCATCTGACTCTCAGTTAAATGCTCAATTATCCAACATTACAAAAAATGGAATGTTGACAAAAGAGAATGTAACATCATACTATGCTAATGATTCTCAACAGAAAGTAAATCACAAATCTTATCAGCAACAGCAGCAACCACCTTTTATTTCAGAAGTTGCGCTACAGCAATTGTTACAACAAGATACCAATCAAAGTTCTATTGCTTCGACTCAGCAAGAGAATTCCTTTATAGATAGTTTGAATCATTTTACACATACCAATCAATCTTACAACGGTCTATCTGGATCTCATTTACCTTCCAATCAACAAGTTCCTATAGGTTCAAATAATAATTCTACCAATTCAATACAAAGCACTACCAGGAAGCTTCTTCAGGAAGCTTCAATACAATCTCAGCATCCATATCCGGCTCCAGCGTCCAACAACGACTCACAAATTACATCTTCACAATATCAATCATATACAAATTCAAACAACCAATCTCGAAAGACACAGCCTTCAACACAACAACATTATAACTTAAACAGCATTGCATCAAGCAAAACTGCTAACGCGGCCCAAGTTCATCAGGAGAATACTCTAAAATTGAGTATTGAACACAAGAAAATAGAACAAGCCAGAAATAATAATATCAATGATGAAAAATCTGCTAACAACGACTCGTTCTCTGATATCGGTCTTTTAGCAGTATCTTCTGTAACAAAAAAGCGAGCATTGCCGGATTCTGACCCTTCCATAACTCTTAACTCAATCAAAAAGAGTAAGATAGAAGAGAAGATAACAAAGAATGAGCACGGAGAAAAGACTTCACTTTTGTCGCGACAGACTCCAGAAAATCAGATTCGTTTAAAAACAAAAGCTATATTTATCTCTTGTAATAAAAGAAAAGACGAAGAAAGGCTACTTCAAAGGTTTTCAAATATGGTTTTGGATATCGATACCTCTACCGAGTCTATTCCAGATCCGGATCCGTTTAGCATATTTTTTGAAGTTGCATATGAAGAAGGAACCAACACTTTCTGGACTGGCCTAAAAACTCATGGATTAGTTTTATCTCGTATAAAAGTATGGCTAACAAAACATTGTAAATTAGAAACTTACGATAAAACTTTGAATGTGTTAAAAGCTCTTCAAAAAATGTCACTTTCGATGGCACAATTAGAGAAAACTAAAATTATTAAATTGCTTCGCATAATACGCCGTAAGGGCGAAAAGTTAACTGTTGGCTCTCTTGCCGATAAGATAATAAAAAAGGCAACTGAAGCTGAAGGTTCCGGTTCCACATCTTCCAAGCTGGTCACGCCTCCGACATCATCTGTTTCAAAAACTTCTATGAAAAATACGCTTAATACAATTACGAAAACTAAACCAGTCTCTTCTAAATCTGCAGTTAAAAATGTAGCGGCTTCTTCTGCAACGAAACAAAATACTACAACAAAAACATCACGCCCTTTGGCTGGATTTACCATTCCTAAACGATCATCTCAACAACAATTGCAGAGCTCAGATTCAACTGCTAATACGGTTTCTTCAGGATCTTCATCTACTTCTTCTTCATCTTTTTTTAAATCATTGAATACAAAACCACAAACAAACACCTCTAGCTCTGTTGTAACAAAAACTGTTACATCAAAACCTTCTGTTACTCATAAATCTACTTCCCAGTCTGGTAATACAGTACCTGCATTTTCTTTTTCAAATCATTTAAACTCTATTAGAAATTCTTCAGCTAAAAAGGAGGAGACTCGTAAATCTCCTGAAACTTCAACTATAGTCAAAAAGACAAAAAAATCAGTTCACTGGAAAGAAACTTCAGAACTTGTACAAGTAAAAACATACGAATTAGATGCCGAAGAAAGAGAAAGTAAACGCTCTACTCAGGATGCTAGAACTATGGAACATAATGAAGCAAGAAATGCTTTTAATCAAATCAAAAACAGTGAACCTGATAGAGATGAACTTCTTGATTGGTATACACCAAAATCATGCAGCCTTTCTCTTGATACATTAAACGATCTTTCGACTAGATTTGGAGGGAATAGACTTATAGATAGTAAGGAAGCAGTTAAAGAGAAGGAGAGGGAATCTCACACATTAATTGCTGTCTATTTCAACGATTCAATTCCAGATTCTCCACAGGAACCGGATCCGAAATCTTTGGAAGACTTGGAAACTAAAACAAAAACCATTCCAATATCTCCTGAACTTGCAAATAATCCTCTGGTGTTGAATTTGAACCAATCGCCTAACCAGATACCTATTCCTTTAGCTCAAGTTTTACAATCCAACTTTCTTCCAGAGACTAAAGAAGTCAATAATCCTTCCGCTGTTCCTAAGCTTGATCTAAACTCCATTCAGACTCTTTTAGCTGGGCTGCAACAAACGATATCAACCCCAACCGAATCACTCAATAGCAACCAATCTCCCATAATTCCTTTGATTCCTAATCAACCCTTTTTTCCACAAACCAACATAAATGACGCTTTTCCTCAACAAAACGGGCTTCAGAATTTAAACAACAATTCTAATATGAATTCTAACCAGGAGCCATACAATCATGACAGAGAAAAGAAAAACTCAAATCGGTCATTGTCAAACAAGCAGTGGGAAATGCGATCACGAGATGTTAGAGAATTTGTTAGAAATGATCGTACTAACTTTGATAAGTGGCGATCACCCTGCCATTACTTTTCTAAACCTTTTAGTAAATGCGATAAAGGAGATAACTGCTTTTATCTTCATTTACGTAAAGATCAATAAAGTAATAAATTTTCTCTAATTTTTATACAATATATATATAATTTACATAGATTTTAATGATAAATATTTAAGCTTGTAAGTAATGTGGATAACACTATCAAAAAATAGGGGGTTGCTAATAAGTCACGTGGTAATACATTTTATTTTTTCCAGTCACGAGTTGTATTAGCTTTGTGTTTATTTCTTTCGACTACCTTATTATCTAAATTCGGTTATTTTTTTATAGGTAAAATATAACCAACATCACTTATAATTAAGAATTGGCAACAAATACTAGTTGAAGACCGATTATTATTATTATTATT
This sequence comes from Magnusiomyces clavatus CNRMA 12.647, assembly GCA_000817185.1. NCBI lineage: Eukaryota > Fungi > Ascomycota > Dipodascomycetes > Dipodascales > Dipodascaceae > Magnusiomyces > Magnusiomyces clavatus. The sequence goes on from CBXB010000038.1 coordinate 150,779, forward strand.
ATTATTATTAGTCAGTTCTAAATTAAAATTTCTAACTCATTCATCTATACTAGATTAAACCCGCAGCAAATAGGTCACATTATCATATTTTGTTTTTTGTTTTTTATTACGCGATAGTATTATAATCGACAACTCTTCATTTGCATATTGACCACAACAAACTCATAAATTTCTCATCAACAATGACAGGAGACAACGACGACATCCCTTATGACCCTCGAAAATACCCTATGAGGCTCTTGGGAGCTCAGCTAGCGGTTGCAGTAGCAATTGGAGTGGTGGCATTTTTAACGTTCTGTGTCTTACGACTGAAATGGCCCAAACTTTACGATGCAAGACGAACGAGAAGGAGTAAGTAAAATAGCCCTTAAAATAACTTTGTATTTTTTTGTTCGATGAAGTCCCATATATACCGTAATATGCTAACATCATACTTTTCTTTAATTCTTTTTTTTTTTTTCCTTTTAGAGGAGCTACCGGAATTATCTCAATCATTTTTTGGATGGGTAATATCCTTATACAATCTAACCGATGAACAAATTTTAGAGCATGCTGGTTTAGATGCCTATGTTGTAAGTAAAATAATGTTATCTTGCCTTCGTACTAGACCTGAAAGTAGAACTTTTCTATGATATCAACTAACATAAACTATAGTATCTTGGATTTTTTAAAGTCTCAACGCAACTTTTTTCATTATTGACAATATGTGCTGTAACAGTCATCAGTCCTATTCGGTTGCATTATACAGGAAATTATGATCAGGGTGAAGATAATGAGGCTTTACTTATAATGACCGGACAGAGTCCTATGCTTCATAACTTTAGCGAAGGCGATAGTACTAATGGTGGTAGTGGTGGTGACGGAGATGATCTTCAAAACTCATATATGTCGTATCTATGGACATATGTTGTTTTCACGTACGTTTTTACCTTTCTAACTTCTTATATGATGCTGAGGCAAACTATAAAAGTACTGAGAGTGCGGCAAAAATATCTTGGACAGCAAAATTCAATAACGGATCGTACTATAAGACTTTCAGGTATACCGCCTGAGCTTAGAACTGAATCAGCCTTGAAGGACTATATTGAGACCTTAGGAATTGGAAGTGTTAGATCTTTGGAGTTGTGTCGACACTGGGGTGCATTAGATGAAATGTTTCAACGTCGTAAAAAGATCATTCAAAAACTAGAGCATGCGTGGTCATCTTATCTTGGCCCTACATGGAAAACGAGTAACTTGAAAAATCTTGACAAAAACTTGGTTCTTCCATTTTCTGAAGACAACAGAATTTCTTCTCGATCGATACCTCTAGGTATCAATTCAGCGGACGTGGATTCAAATGATAGTGTTACTTACCATGATGATACCGAACAAGTTTCAAATGAGCCAAATAATTCACATGATAACCTTTCCCAAATTGCTACCACAAATGCGGCACTCCAACTTGGCGTAACAAAACACTCAAAGTACAAGCGCCCTAAGGAAAGGCTAGGATTATGGGGAATTTTTGGTGAAGAAGTAGATGTTATCGATTATTATACCAACGAATTAGAAATGCTTGATTCCCAAATCGAGCTTGCCCGGAAGCGATACTACACGCCTACAGACACCGCATTTGTTACTATGGATAGTGTAGCAAGTGCTCAAATGGCTGCTCAAGCTGTTTTAGATCCTAGACCAAATCGATTACTTGCTCGACCTGCCCCTGCACCTCACGATATTATCTGGAATAATCTATATATGCGAAGAGTTGAAAGAATTATCAGAACATACACGATAACAATCATTATTGCTATTTTAACGGTTGCCCTTATTTTCCCCGTCTCTTATTTAGCATCCTTTCTGGAGTTAAAAACTATCAAGAGATTAAGACCAGCATTGGGTAAGATGATTGAAAGATCTGAATGGGCCACTACATTTGTCACTGGTATTTTGCCTCCATTTATTTTCACATTATTCAATTTCTTGCTTCCATATCTTTACTGGTATCTAGCAGATTTACAAGGATTTGTTTCTTATGGTGAAGTTGAATTATCTGTCATCTCCAAGAACTTTTTCTATGTGTTTTTCAACATGTTTTTTGTTTTTACGGTTGCCGGAAATTATTGGACTTTTTTGAAAGACACCACACAATTGGCATATAAACTTGCTGAGTCTTTAATGAAGTTTTCATTATTTTACATTGACCTTGTAATTCTTCAAGGTATTGCAATGTTCCCGTTGAGACTGCTTCAAATTGGAAGTATCCTTCGAATCCCTTTTTCCATCTGGTGTTGTCAATCTCCAAGAGACTATATCAATAGATATCGCCCCCCAGTATTTAACTACGGCATCAATCTACCTCAGCCGATTTTGATTTTTATCATTGTTATTCTATACTCTGTTATTTCTACCAAGATTTTGTTTTTTGGAACCATTTACTTTTTCTTAGGATACATGACTTATAAGTATCAATTGATGTTTAGCATGGTACATCCACAACATTCAACTGGCCAATCCTGGGTTCTTATTATGCGCAGAGTGTGTCTTGGTGTTATAATTTTCCATCTTACTATGGCAGGTATTTTGGCTCTTCAAAAGGCTTATTTTTTGGCTACAATGTTAGCTCCATTACCTGTTGCGACATTCTTGTTCTGGTATAACTTTGAAGAAAGTTATGTTCCGTTATCATATTTCATTGCATTAACAGCAATTGAAACAGTTGGTAGTGGAAATGGAGTCAATAGCCCACGCAGTTACATTGATGACTCAGATGAGGAAGAAGTAACACGTACCAGCGAAGATAGATCCGAAGAAGTGGATCATTTAGAGGCAAATGGAAGCAATAGTATTGATAATGGAGATAGTGCAAATGACACACATAATAATCAGCAAAGCGATGACATATCGTTAATTTCAAGACAAAATAAGCAAAAGAAACGACGCTCACTTGCAAGAAGAATTATTAGTACTGGCATCCCTAACATTCGTTTCAGATCCTTTTCTATGAGTAAAACACTCGATGAAGAGCGAGAAAGACATCAAAAGTATGTTAATCCCAATCTTGTAAAACCTCTGGATGGTCCATGGATTGGAGTAGAAGGAACAGATGTAATTATTATGGCAAATAGTGAAGGCACGATAAAACGAAAAGTGCATCTAGAAGAATGGGAATGATTTTTTATTATTGACATGAAAACTAAGGATGATTTGAAAAATCCTTTTTAATGACATTGACTATATTTATTTCGTATGTATCTTATATTTTTTAATTAGTTTAATACTGCTTTTCTTTATCTTTTTCAATAGACGTCTTGTAAACTGTTATCATAAAGCCATAAAATTTTATATTTGATATATTCGATTATATAAGCAAACACAGCTATCTAACGTAATAGAGTACATCGTTAGGTCCGTAGTATGTATGAAAATTCACTATAACTATGGTGATTAACTTTACAGGTGAGTTTTTGGCTGTGCAATATCCACCAGTCTGTCTTGCCTTTTTACTGCATCCTCAGCCATCAACACCGTAATTTTTTTTTTTTTTTTTTTTT
>CBXB010000038.1:160331-186120 GCA_000817185.1 Magnusiomyces clavatus CNRMA 12.647
TTTTTTTTTTTTTTTTTTTTTTTTTTTTTTCTTCTCTCAAACCACAACCATTGATCTATATATATTATCGACACACAACAGCACAAATGCCCTCCGCTGATATTTCTAGTCAGGTACAGTTTTATATCCCCATATTTTCTATTTCTGTATTATAACTAACAGTTTCTCGATTATTTACGTTTTAGTCAAAACAAGAACCTCCTCCATCGGATTCTAAAATTATCGATATCTCTACATCAAACTCTCCTCAACCATCTCCTATAGATGACGATAAGAAAGAAGATGATAAGCGACAACCTTTAGTAGCTAAACCAAAAGATCCCGATCCCTTATCACCGGAAGAAATTCAAGCCAGATCAAAATACTATTTAGTTGATAATATTTTAGGGAAAGCATCTACAAAGGTAACTTATTTCATATTTTTCTCAATCTCACAACTAAATTATACTAATTTTTTAATATTATTTGTTTCATTTTTATTTTTTCTGTTTTCCCATAGAAAAATGATATGATAAAACGGTTTACTTATTTATTGGGCCTCACAGACCTATTTAGACATTTTATCGATATTAGAGCAAAAAATGATCCAGAAACCAAAAAAATATTGCGCGACATTGATAGATCGGCTAAAGAAAAAGCAGCAATCTCTCGAAATTCTCATAGAGGTTCTAGCGCACGAAGACGAAAAACTGAAAAAGAAGAAGATGCTGAATTGCTAATAGAAGAAGTTGAGGAAGACGAAGAACACATAACTGTTTTTACAGAATCACCCTCATATATTAATGGTACATTAAGAGAATATCAAGTCCAAGGTCTGAACTGGCTTGTATCTTTACATGAGCATTGCATTTCAGGTATTCTGGCGGATGAAATGGGTCTTGGAAAGACTTGTAAGTATTGCTATTATTAAAAAAAAGTTTCATAAAAGCTTTAGCAAATACTAACTATCTTATTCTTGTCGAAAATTTTTAGTACAAACTATTTCGGTATGTGGTCCTAATAGCTAGGACGCTTTTATTTTATTTTATATATTGCTATACCATCTAACATAACGTTTTTAAACTAGTTTATTGGATACCTACGATTTATCAAAGACATTAAAGGTCCTCATCTCGTTGTCGTTCCTAAATCAACTCTAGATAACTGGGCCCGCGAATTTAACAAATGGATTCCAGAAATTAATGTGGTTGTCATTCAAGGTGATAAAACACAACGTGCTGAATTATTTGCAAACAGATTATTATCATTCAACTTTGATGTTTGTATTACATCTTACGAAGTTGTCATTCGTGAAAAAGCTCAACTTAAGAAAATTGCATGGCAATACATTATAGTAGATGAAGCTCACCGTATCAAAAATGAGGACTCAGCTCTTTCACAAATTATTCGTTTGTTTTATTCCAGAAATCGTTTGTTAATCACAGGTACTCCACTTCAAAACAATTTACACGAACTTTGGGCATTATTGAATTTTATTTTACCTGATGTTTTTACCGACTCTGAAGCTTTTGATCAATGGTTTGGGGGCGATGATGAAGAACAAGACCAAGATACAATTGTACAACAACTTCATAAAGTTTTAAAACCATTTTTGTTACGGCGGGTGAAGGCAGATGTTGAGAAATCGCTTTTACCAAAAAAAGAAATCAACCTTTACGTAGGTATGGCTGAAATGCAAGTAAAATGGTACCAAAAATTATTAGAAAAAGATATTGATGCTGTTAATGGAGCTGTCGGAAAACGAGAAGGCAAAACTCGACTTTTAAATATAGTTATGCAACTCCGAAAATGCTGCAATCATCCATACCTTTTTGAAGGTGCAGAGCCTGGGCCACCTTATACAACAGATGAACATCTCATCTACAACTGCGGCAAAATGGTGATTTTAGACAAGTTACTAAAGCGTTTGAAATCTCAAGGATCTAGAGTATTGATATTTTCTCAAATGAGTCGTCTTTTAGATATCCTAGAAGACTATTGCATGTTTCGCGAGTACGAATACTGTCGTATTGATGGATCAACTGACCACGAAGAGCGTGTGCAAGCAATCGATGATTTCAACAGACCTGGCTCTGATAAATTTATCTTTCTGTTAACTACACGTGCTGGTGGGTTAGGTATTAATTTAACTACTGCTGATATCGTTATACTCTATGATTCCGATTGGAATCCACAGGCAGATTTACAAGCAATGGACCGAGCCCATCGTATTGGTCAGACAAAGCAAGTTTATGTGTTTAGATTTATTACTGAAAATGCAATTGAAGAGAAAGTTTTGGAGAGAGCAGCTCAAAAGCTACGATTAGATCAACTAGTCATCCAACAAGGAAGATCTCAACAAAGTGTAAACAAAAATAGTGCAGCATCGAAGGATGATCTTGTTCGAATGATTCAATATGGCACTGAAAGTATTCTAAACACATCTGGAGGTACTATGAAAGATGATGATATTGATTCGATTTTGAGGCATGGTGAAGAAAGAACTAAGGAACTTAATGCTAAATATTCCAAACTTGGTCTTGATGACTTGCAGAAGTTTACATCAGAAGGTTCTGCATATGAATGGAATGGTGAAGATTTTACCAAGAAAAATAAGCTAGGAAATGGCCATGTTTGGATCAACCCTACAAAGCGAGAGCGTAAAGGTCTAACCTATTCAATTGATGACTACTATAAGGACATTTTACATCAATCTAAAGAAAAGTCTCAAACACGAACACCAAGGCCTCCTAAGCAAATTAATATTCAAGATTTCCAATTTTTTCCTAAGCGGCTGAAAGAATTACAAGACAAGGAAATGGCATATTATCGTAAACAAATTGGATTTAAGTTCAGTTTAGCTGATATGACCAACCTAGAAGAAGGAGAAACAAAAGAATCCAAAAGAAAAAAAGAAAACCAGATTATTGAAAATGCCGTACCGTTGACTCCTGAAGAAATTGAAGAAAAGGAAGCAATAATTCGCAATGGATTTTCAAATTGGAGTAAGCGTGACTTGACAAATTTTATACATCAAGCTGCTAAGTACGGACGTGAAAACTACGCACAGATTGCTCAGGACATGGATGGTAAAACAGCCAAGGAGGTGGAGGCATATTCTAAAGTATTTTGGGAAAAATACAAAGAAATTGATGGATGGGAGCGCTACCTGGCTCAAATTGAACAAGGAGAAGAGCGATTAAGAAAACTTCATCATCAGCAAAAACTTCTTCGACAAAAAGTTGGCCAATACAATGTCCCTCAATGCGAGATGGTGATTACTTATCCAGCAAACAACTCCAAAAAGACATATTCTGTCGATGAAGATCGATTTATTTTAATAATGGCAGATAAATATGGTCTGGCTTCAGAAAACATTTGGGAAAAAGTTCAAGAAGAAATCAAAAAGTCTCCTTTATTCAAATTTGACTGGTTCTTTCGGTCTAGAACCACGGTCGAGCTTAGCAGACGATGCGCCACATTATTACTTGCAGTTACCAGAGAAATTGAGGGCCCAAACGCTATGAAGAGAAAATCAGGACCTAAACGGGGTTCTTCTAAAGCTTCTACTACAGCCAACTCCGAAGCACCGTCAGCACCAGATACGCCAGGTGCAAATGGTGCTGATTCAGCACCTGAAGATGGAGACAGTAGTTCCGAACAACCTCCAACGAAAAAACCACGCAAATCTAGACTTAGTGAAGTCAAAAATGAAACTAATACAACTCAATTAAAAACGCCACGAGGTCGTAAACCAAGACAAGAATCGACATAGATTATCTTTTTCATCCTTATTATAACCTCACAAGAAATACAAAACGATATTTAATTAGATTATCTATTTATATTTACTTTTATTATTATGTATATTTTAATTTATTGTTCATGTATTCGTTTATTTATTTGCAAAAAAAAAAAAAAAATCATAGAGAACAATTATAACAGGCTTTTTTGTTGCTTCAAAAATCATTTTAGAAACCTCCATTCTCGATCTGTTGTCAAGTCATCAAAATATTTCTGATAAAAGGCAGGTGTTTTCAAACCATAATATTTTTTGCATCTTTGCACTTGTACAGGGTTGAAACTGGTAACGTAGCAGTACGTACTTTTTCGGCAAAAGTCTGAAGTGCAAATTGGTGTGTATGGAGACATTCGAGTGCTGTGGTCAATATATTCTTGACTGACTTCTCCATTTGTCAAAATCTTATTTGCAACATTATGCCAGAACTCTGCGTTGAGGGGTTTGTTTTTTGGCCACTTGTTTTCTGGATCATATTGCTTTCTAGCGCTGTACAGATACTCCCAGTTGGTATAGTCTAAGTCATCAGAAAAGGTTTCGTTAAGTTTAGTGTAGTAGTTGATACTATCCATTATCTGGAATGTTTTCTTGTCAACCTTGTAGTATCTCCAGCCAGGGTTGAAGTTTGTCAAAGGTGTAACGCTTTGAGAAATCCAAGCAACATTGATTGGCGTTTCGTCGTTCTCACCTGTTCCTTGTACACTGCTTCGTTCGACAGGATGGGAAAGTACATCTCCTCCATAAATAAGTTGGAACTGGTCTTGGTGAGTGTGACCAAAAAATATTCCAGTGATTACGTGAGGACTGAAGCGCTCGATAATTTGGTGAAACGCAGTAGCTGGGATTGGCAAGGCGTCGTCGTCATGGCCACCTGGTGGTACATGAGCAATGATCCAAGCATATTGACCTTGCTCTTCGCATCGGAGCAGCTCGTTGGCCAAAAACTTTAGAGTTCCGCTACTGTCAGGATTGCTGGTGTTCCAGTAATTATACAAGTTCCACATGTACCAAAAACTTGAATTTATAGAAATAATGCGTAGCCCTTGGCGTGTGGTCACTGCAAACCCGCCATAATGTTCACGAACATGTTGAAGTGCTGTTTCTTCGCCTTGATCAAACAGGGAGTTTTTACCCCCATCTTTTCGGAGCCATCCAAATTCTTCCCAAAGATCAGCCATAAGATCGGAGTTCCAAGTAAACAGATTAGAGTACCCACTTGACTCTTGAGCAAATTGGCCATAAGGATAAGTGTCGTGGTTGCCCAATACAGGGTACACAGGAATCCCGCCAAGGTAATCTTTAAACTTTCTCAAGCTTTGCTCTTCTTCCAACATACTGTCTTCATAGGAAATTTCAAAGGGATCATGATCCACCATGTCACCAGTAAACAATGCAAAGTCAAACCCATCTTGTTCCTCTCCGTCATTCTTTTCCGTCTCTTCTAATGCTAGTTCTCTTTTTTTTTGCTTTACATCAAACATAGCGCTATCAAACAAAGACAAAGGAGTGTCGCACCTGTAGAATCCCATTTTTGGAGCCGGCATTGGGCCAAGACGTTTAAAGTATCCTCCCTGTTGGCCAATTGGAATATAGATTGATCCTTTCTTGCAGCACATCAAGTTTAGACAATTACCAACGGCCCCTTCTTTATAACTTTTTTGGTAATGGATATCACTCAAATGTAATACGTTAAATGTTCTGCCAGAAGAAACAGGAACTTTAGCATTTTTTGGTTTGGGAGGCCACCATGAACTCAAGTCGGGAGCATCAAACTCTGGCATTGGACAAACTTTGCTCATAAACATGTAACAAAAAAATTTAGAATCATCGCTATCAGGATCCATTAGTCCAAGAATGTTTGCAATATCATTTCCAAATGTTGAGTGCTCATTTTCATCATCTTCGTCCGATTCTCTTTCAAAATCTTCATCATTTCCTTTATCAATTTCTTCTTTAACTTTTTCTTTGAATTTTGTTTTTAACTTTTTTGAAATAGATTTATTTTTTTTAAGTTTTTTCAAAGTGCTTTTACTTTTAAGCCATGATCTGAATCCCCTTTTAATGTGATTCAATTCTTTTTTTTCTTCTTCAGTTAGCTCATCACTTGTTTCTTTGTCCATGTATTTCTCGTCCCACATGATATTATCATCGTTTTCATGTTCTGCACCTACAGAAAAACTACCAAATTTAGATAATAATCTGCCATTTGAACTTCTTTTCTCAAATCTCTCAACAGTTGTAATTTGTCTAGTCCAAGGAAGAAACTTGCACATTCTTTCAATTGGATTTATGGAGCCTAAAAGCTTCTTTGATCCTTCTTCTTTTTCATTAGAGTTATTGTTTTTATTAGAGCAAAGGTGTTTGATAACTTTTGGAATAATCTTCTTGGATATCTTTGAAGAAACTTTAGCAATTTTCAATGCCTTTTGACAACTTCGGCAGGCTGTATCAGAGTTTGTTTTTTCAAACAGTTTGGTTATTTGAGAAGTGACTTCTCCTGCCATGTAGTCGTTGAAACCAGAAAATGCTTCTACGGATTGTGGAGTGAAATATGAATCCATATGATTCTGTTTCTTTACTTCCATATCTATGTAGTTTTTTATTCTACTCAAAAAAAATTCAAGAGTCTCTTGGTCGTTAACATCTTGTAGATGATCGTTTATAGATGATGCTACCTCGTTTCTATTTATGCCGCTTTCGTACCGGTTGTTTCGGTGAAAGGAAGAAAGTAAAGGAAGTATAATCAAAATGGAACTTAGCAATGTCGGTATAAAGGATCTATTAAAATGAAGTGTCCTATAGTACCACATTTTCAATGGTGACAATGTTAATTCTAAGTCTATAATTTGTTAGTAAAAATATTTATGAATAAAAACAAAAAATACATTCATAAAATCTCAAAATATGAATAAAAGATACTCAGTTGATTGTTCACAAAAGACATAAAGTTATAAATGTTAGAACTCTTTCATCAATAAACTTACCAATTAATGAATTTGTTGTTTTGTTTTATTTTTGCCAAGGGGGGAAAATTTTTTATAGAAAGCAAAAGTTAATTCTTATAAAATGATAACAAAATTCCAAAAGAGTCTTAAATCAAAACCTAGACAAGCACCAATGCTTTTATATAAGACAAAACATTGAAAATAATTTTGATAATTTTTTTTTAATAAGCACAAACGGCGAGATCAAAAAATACCCCGGAATCAAAGCTATCTAGACAAAAACGCTAAAAAAAGAAGGATATGGGTACAACAATATCTATTCAGATGCATTATTTTGGGTGCACTTGTTCTGGTGTATTTAGAGCATGTTGGAAATTAAATGTATATTGCAGTGCTACAGTCACCATTTTGGCACAACTGTAGCTCATTAGACAGTGATTTAATCGAGACTTCAAGCTTAAAATGCTTTTTTTGTATATCCTTAAGCATCGAGTAAATTGCCGAACTCATGGTAAAGTCATGCATAGCATGACATGGTGCCAATTTCAACATCACTTTTGAAAAAACTTTTAAAAAGAGAAAAAACAAATGTTGTATATGCAATTGCTTTTATCATTTTTTTTTTTTTTTTATTTTTTGCAAAAATTTTTAACATGGAATAAAGTTATGAAAATTTGTGTAACTTGACTTTTAAAATCAAGGTGTATTTCAAACCCGATATTTTGAAAGTAAAAATATTGGGTCCAATTTTGGGTAGTAGAAATAAAGACAGGATATACATCGCGTAATTTGTCGAAAGCATTTAAAGTACTCAAATGGTTGATAGCTTATTTAAAGTGAAAGGCACAAACACATACGGCTCTTATTTAAAATTGAAAAAAAGAAGAAAAAGAAGCACGATTTAGCAAGTATGAAGCAACAAATAGGGGTTGAACACTTTGAAACATTATATATATGAGCTTTGAATTTTCTATAAATGTCAAACCCTTTTTTTTTTTTTACCTTTGGGTAGTCTTTATAAATATAAACCTTAATGATAAAAACCAAAATTTCAATAACAAGCCGCAAATGTACAAAAAAAGGTTTTATTCACGTGATTTCTCAGCTAAGAAGTATGATACTAGGAGAGCAAGAGGAGAGAGAGGGAAAATAAGACTTGATGCAAGCTATACAGAGGTTGCAAACTTAAAACTTTTTTCTAGTATATTTTCCAGGTCTTTATTAGGTGTTGTTGAATAATTTTAAGGAATACTTGTACAACATGATGTTTTTTTTGGAAAAAAACAAAAAAACAACCTTTTTATTGTAGATAGTTTAGTGGTATAGAAGGTTTTTGCATTTTTCACCATTATCTTAGAGCGATGATAGAAAGAGAGCTTTATAAATTTGTTATCAACACTCCGTAAAACTAATGACAACCTTTCATATAAAAATGTTTTTTTTTTTGGATATTGAAAGTGATTGTTTTTATTATTGAAAATATATCTGTGATGTTGTGAAAACAAAAAAAAAAGTATTATTATGATGTTTAGTGTAAAAAGAAAAACATGGCAAATGTAACAAAGACTGGTTTGTACAAAACCAAATAATAATTGTTGATTAGTTTATTTTATTTGTTTTTTTAGTTTATATAAAAGATCATCCATTACATCTGTTATCCCTGTTTCTTCATTTCAATAACATAACAAAAACTAAACAGAACTAATAAACATAAAGCTCTCAGTTATTTTATCTAAAAACATTCAAATGATCCTAAGTCTGTTTTTCAGTTCGAACAGCAAATGTTTGTCAAAATCTTTAGGAATGGGCACACTTTTGATGTTCATGCTACTAGTTTCTTTCCAAAGTTGTCTTGTTAGCGCAAACATTATAGTCAAGTTGAAAGACAGCAACACTATTGGCGAGTTTTTCAAGTGGAACCCCTCGTTGTATCGTCATGTTGGTCAGGTCTATTCATTTGGTTCGTTTGTTGGATTTTCTGGTAACTTTAATCTCAACAACATTAGGCTTTTACAAAACTCTCCTTGGGTAAAGAGTATTGTACCTGATATTCAGGTCAAAACTACAGAGTATCATGTCCATCAAGAATATGGAAATGACGGTTTGGTCAAAAGGGAAAAAAGCATTTCAAATGAACTGCAGCAACAACAAGAAACAGTTACTCAGCAAAACGTTCCGTATGATTTTGCAACGCAGTATAATGCTCCAAGACATTTAGCTAGAATTCAACAACGCCAAAAGCTATCGGCAAATGGTGAATGTATGTTTTATACTTTTCTTTCGAATATATATTTCTTTATTTTTCTAACTTTTTTCAATATAGCTCACCTGAAATACAAATACTATGCTAATCCTAAAGATCAAGTTGATGTCTATGTGATTGACACAGGTGTCTACAAGTTTCATCCTGAGTTTGAAAACAGAGTTTCTTTACAAAAAGATTTTACAGGAGAAGGCAAAGGAGACGATAATGGTCATGGTAAGTATTGAATAACAATTATTCTTCAAAAAAAAAAAAAAAAAAAAAAAAAAAAAAAAAAAAAAAACTTTTTTCAAAACTATTATCACAATAATGACTAACTTTAAGGAAAAACAAATAAAACATTATTAATAATCATAGGAACTCATGTGGCAGGGCTAGTAGGATCAAAGAACTACGGAGTATTTAAACAAGCAAATATTATTGACGTCAAAGTGTTACACAACGCAGGTACAGGAAACCTCTCGTCAGTTATTGCCGGAATTGACTTTGCAGCAAACCATCGACAAAGAACTGGCAAAAAGTCTGTAGCAAACTTGAGTGTTGGCGCACTGTACAGTTCAATGCTCAATGAGGCTGTCAATGCTGCTGTCGACTCAGGGCTCCAGTTGGTTGTTGCTGCTGGGAACTCAAACACTCCAGCTTGCACTACTTCTCCTGCAAGCGCGTCGAAAGCCATTACAGTAGGAGCAGTTGACGATCGGCACGATAATGTCGCGTCCTTTAGTAACTGGGGCAAGTGCGTGGACATTTTTGCAAGCGGTGTCTACGTAGTGAGCTTGTCGAAAAACAATAACGGAACAATGGCCATTTCGGGAACTTCAATGTCAACTCCTATAGTTACAGGGATTGTTGCGCAGTTTATGGCAGGCGGAGACAGTATGGAAGAAGCTGTGGAGCGGTTGTTTGTTGTAGGTACTCGTGGTGCAATTCCAAGAAAATCATTATTTGTACGACCCAAAACTGTTAATTTAATGGCATATAATAATGTTCCAATTGAGAACAGTGGAAATAATAATGATGATGACGATGACGGGTACGATGACGAAGGTGATTATGACGAATATGAGTAATTTAATGATTTTTTTTTTTAATATAGTTCAAAATGAAGCAGAAAATAAAAATAAAAGGGAATTGTATTGCACAATTATAAATAAATAAACAACAAAAAAAAAAAAAAAAAACAATAGATATGGTATTTTTTTCTTTTTACTCGGAATCATCATCTGAAGAATCTGAAAGTTCTTCATCAAAAAATGCTTTACTAGGAGCCCTCTTTTTTGGTTCAGATTCAGTCTTTTTTGATTTTGCAGATTTATGGACTTGATTAGACTTTAAACTTGAAGAGTCTGAATCTGAAGATGCTGATGATGAGCTTTCTTTACTCTGTAATGATTGTTGTATGGAATTCTTAATATTTGAAGTTAACGTTGCTGTTTCTTCAAGATAATCCGGGTCATACAATGTAGGGTTTGAGTTTCCACTTGAAGAAGAGGATGATGGAGCTTTAGCAATAATGTTTCGATATTTTTCTTTCTTTTGTTTCAACTTTTCTTTTGCTTTAATATTTTTCATATCCAAATATGCCGATAGCTCCTTTGCTTGGCGAATGGACTTGTATCTTCGTCCATCAATGGTGCGGTAGTTGTCTTTTTCTGTGTTACTATTACCAGCTTTGTTTGACTTTTTTGACATGCGCCCACCTTGAGCTCTCAACATGGAACCAAAACCACCTTTACCACCTAAAAGTCGAAAGTTTAGGCGAAGAGAAACATCTCGAGTATAATTTGAGAGTATTGATTGCAGGGGAGTAGATGGAGATGGTAAAAGCTTGCCAGAGGCAAATGACCACCAAAATTGTTGAGAAAGGTCAGAAGTCTGATAAGAATCTGGCAATATAGAGCTAGTGAAATATGATAGTACATCGGACAAAGTAGACTCAGATGAAAACGATCTACATGATGACGATTTGTTAAAAGGAGATGGTGAAACAAGTACGTTAACTGACATTTTTACTAATAGTGTTGTTGAATATGTAAAAAAATAAAAAAAAATAAAAACTTATGGAGGGTGGGAAAGATAAAATTAAAAGTTTAGAGAGAAAATAGTAAAATAAAAAAAAGTTGAAATAAGAGTCATGTGACTAATATCGTTGGCACGGCTAATCAGTTTTTAACTGAAAAAAAAAAAAAATTTTTATCTAATGAACTTTTTCTACATAATTGTACAAAAGAAACACCAACTTTTCATATTAGCAATATCATTTTTATTAACAAGAACTCATAAAATTAAATAATAACAAAAAAAAAAAAAAAGGAAAGACTATTATAATAAAAAAACTACCCAAAAGATGTCGCGTCCAGAATATACAGCACCTCCAGAGATATTTTACAATGAAGAGGAAGCAAAGAAATATACCCAATCATCTCGTGTACAGCTAATTCAAGCTGAGATGACTGAAAGAGCATTAGAATTACTAAACCTTCCTCCAGGACAGCTAATATTAGATATTGGTTGCGGTTCAGGATTATCTGGAGAGATTTTAACTGAAGAGGGACACACATGGGTGGGAATGGATATATCAGCAGGTATGCTTGGTGAAGCCCTAGATCGAGGGGTTGAAGGCGATTTATTTTTGGCCGATATGGGCCAAGGAGTCCCCTTTAGAGCAGGTTCATTTGATGCAGTCATCAGTATCAGTGCGATTCAGTGGTTAGGTAATGCTGACACAAGTACCTCAGATCCAAAGAAAAGATTAAAAGTGTTTTTTAGCACATTGTTTGCAGCTCTAAAACGAGGGGGGAAAGCAGTATGTCAGTTTTACCCTACAAGTCAAAAACAGATTGAGATGATCCAATCTGCTGCCAAAACCGCTGGTTTCAGTGGTGGTATACTGATAGATAATGAACAAAGCAAAAAGAACATGAAATACTATTTGTCACTGACAGCTGGTGAGAGCGAGGTTGGACTCAACTTGGAAGGCGCTCAAATAGAGGAAGTCATTAGAAACAACAAGAAGAAAAAGAAGGGTACAGAAACTACAAAAGAATACATTCAACGTAAGAAGGAAGTAATGAAACGACGAGGAAAAGTTGTCAAAGAAGACAGTAAATATACAGGTAGAAAGCGTCGTGCTAGATTCTAAATATAGGTTTTAGTTTTTTATTCTCCAGATATTTTATTATATAGTTTAGAAACGACGTTATAGAAGACATTTATAGGCAGTGCAATTACATATGATGTAATTGAACCATTAGATTCAAATAGGCTAATGCATCCCGTGACATGTTAGTTGCTACTATATTTTTTTTTTTTACTCCATCCCCCATTTTTTACTACCAAGAGAATAAGGGTGAGAGGATTTAAGAGGGACTATGGGATTAAGCGCACGGCACGGACTGATATTGATGTTATTTTTGTATAGTTATTGCTTAGAAAAGAGGAGAAGAAAAATGCATGAAATCTTGCTGGGCAACAATCACCACTCTATTAGTCCCAGCCAAGTATTTATACTAAGTCAATCGTAGTAAGTCAATCAGGCAACAACAACAATAAAAAAACGCGCGTCTTTTTTTTTTTTTATTTTTGTTATTTCTTTTTTGCTTTTTTTGGTGGTTGGAAAAAAAAAAAAAACACAGAGGACACACAGCCCGATTACATAATATTCACGTGCATGTCGGTGGCAAGCATTCAATTGGGTGAAAAAACCCCTGATTGGTAAAAAGATAAATATTTTGATTTTCTTTTTTTTTGTTCTATTTTTGTAACTGTAACAATTTTTAAATTTTTGAAAAATTATGTGATATATAAAACCCCTTAGTTCTGCTCTTCTTTTTTTTTTTTTTTTCTTTTTTCTTTTTAAATAAATCATCATTTTTTTTTATTAAATCTAGAATACAAAGGTTTAATTGAGAGTTTTATAATAGAAAAAAATACTCATTCGTTTTTGTTTTTTTTTTGTATACTAGACAATTCAATTCAAACATCTTTCTCTCGCTCTCGTTCGCTTAATAAAACTCTTGTTGTTTGATTTTTTTCGCTTGATCAATATAATTTACTCATTTATTAGTTTTTGATCGAATTATACAATACTTTCTCATATATTTATTTATAAAAAACACAAATTAGACAAAAATGAAACTTTGGCTATCGGCTATTTCTCTTCTCCTTGCTTCTACAGCTTCTGTAGTTGCTCAAGATGAAATTACATGTGACGAAAACAACAAATGTCCTGAAGACAAGCCATGCTGCTCTCAATACGGAACCTGCGGTACTGGTTCTTACTGTCTTGGTGCTTGCGACCCCAAGTTTTCTTTCAACGTTTCTGCTTGCGTTCCTCTTCCAATTTGCAAGTCTAAGCACGTTGAATTCCCTAACCTCGACAACATTGTTGACCAAACCAAATATCTTGGTGACCCTGGCGACTATGATTTTGTTACCAACAACCAAATCTTGTCCTACGACAATAATGTTTTACTCACAATGTCCAATGGCTCTTACGGTACTGTTCTTACCTCTACTCGTGCGGTATGGTACGGTCGTGTCTCTGCTACCTTGAAGACTTCTAGAACTCAAGGTGTTGTTTCTGCTTTCATTCTTATGTCTCCTGTTAAGGACGAAATCGATTACGAATTTATTGGTTCTTTCTTGGAAGACGGCCAAACCAACTACTACTGGCAAGGTAAGCTTGACTACACTCACTCTCAAAACGTTTCTCTCAGCAACACTTTTGAGAACTACCACACTTATACTATTGACTGGACTCCAGATCAAATCACTTGGGAAGTCGATGGACAAGTTGGCCGTGTTCTCAAGAGAGAAGATACCTACAACGACACCACTAAGGCCTACGAGTTCCCACAAACCCCATCTGTTGTCCAGATTTCTATCTGGCCTGGTGGCTCTTCTGAAAACGCTCAAGGTACTATTGACTGGGCTGGTGGTCCAATTGACTGGAACGCTGACGATATTAAGGACCCAGGTTACTTTTACGTCACTCTTAAGGACGTTTCTATTGACTGCTACGACCCACCATCCGATGCTAAGAAGACTGGTGACAAATCTTACAAGATTACAGATATTGCTGCTCTTGCTGAAAACGTTGAAATTTCTGGTGATGATACTGTTTTGGGATCCTTTGAGGCTGTTGGTTTTGACATGAACAAGGGATCTGATGGCAATCTTGAAAACGTTTCTGGAAGTGTTCCAAGTGGTATCATTGGTGGTGGTAACCAACACAGAGAAGGCGATGATGACTCTAACGTTGCTGATGCCTCTGTTGTATCTATCAAGCCAACTTCTACTAAATCCGAATCTCTTGCTGACGCCACTGGTACTGCTGAAAAGACCACATCTACTTCTTCCAAATCTTTGCCAAATGCTTCTAAAGTCAGTGACGAATCTGAAACCTCTACAAGTGGTGGAGACGATGCTGAAGAAACTGGAGATTCTGATTCCAGTTCTTCTGCTGAACCAACCACTACAGCTGTTGGTGGATTTGTCCAAGGAGGTGATTCTTCTGCTGAAGCCACTACTACTGCAGAACAAGGCAACACTGCTCACTCTAACAAGTTTGACTTGTTCTCAGGGGCTTTTGTTGGATTTGCTGTTGTTTTTGCTGCCATGTTTACTCTTTAAATCGAGTAAAAAAAATTTTTTTCTCTTTCTCCATTGATTATCATTTTTTCATTACTACTCTTAGTTTTCTCCTCATCCTAACTAGGTTAAGTTTAACAAAAAACAAACGAATTAATAGATGTACAAAAACAGCATACTGCGCACTCTCCCCAGTTTGCTTGTCCTTCACCACCTCCTTACATTATTGATACAGTTTTTTTTTTTCTTTGATCAATTTACAAAATGTTTTTAGCATATCGTCATCATTTTTTTAATCATTTATGTCTTTATAATTGTATTATGCACTCAACTCTCCTTTTCCTCTTACAGACTTTTTTATGACAAATTATATAGTTTTTTTTTTTTTTTGGCTTTTTTTAATGTACACAAACAACAAAATATTTAATATCTATCTATTTAAACAAAACAAGAGGAGAGCTCTTTATTTTTATTTAACATATAAAGATGATTATAAGTGAGTAGATAAAGAATATATTATTAAATAATTAATCATTTTGTATTCTTTTTGACACAATTAATATATGTATGAATGAATACATATGAAAAAATACTAGATTCTTAAACATACTTTGTAGATGCAGTCAACGGTCATTGTTTAAACGATTATGATTTAGACCTTTTTATTTACATTACAACAATAGAGCAAAGCCAATAAAAAATACTTTTATAAATAGTAATGTAAACAAAGCTTTATTATATCATTTGTTTTTTTTTTATTGTTCTTTAAACAAAAAAAAAAGTTCTATAATTAGAATTGTTTTTGTTAGTAATATTATTAGTTAATGATTGAAAAGATATTATTACAATTACCAAAAAAAAAGGAAATCACTCGAAAGAAAGAAAAAGTTGCAAATTATTTTTGTTTTTTTTATTTACAATATTGATGAAAGAAAAAGTTTGAAAGTTTAGTAATAAGATTACGTAGACAATTATTATTATTATTGTTTTTATTACTATGAATGATGATGATAATTATGATTATGAAAATAAATAAACAAATGCCGAATTTTTAATATATATATACCAGTTTTATATATATGATCATCATCCTCATCTATAAATAAATTAAAAAAAAAAGTTAATTTATGACATCATTAAAACTTTAATTACTACAGACATATATATTGATTTAATTATTGTATAAATAATAGTAATAATAATAATAATATAATGGTTGTATATATTGATATGTATTTCATTAAAACCATTTCGTTTAGAATTATTTTTGTATTTTTTTTAATTATATACAAACGACTATTATTAATACATATATTTTCATCGATCAAAATAGTAAACAAATTGATTTACAAAAAAAAAAAAGGAAGGACGATTCCTTTTTTTATTTATTTGTTTGTTTATTTATTTACATTTACATCTCTTTGTTGTCTCTTGTATTTTTTATTTATTTTTTTTTAATGGTATTTTTTACTCAAATTAAAAGGTTTAAAAGTTTTCTTTTTTATTTACATTACTCTGACAATAAACTACATGTAATTGATGATGACATATTATGAATCTTCCAATAAACAAGCAAACGATTTGTTTACCTTTACATCCATAAAACTATCTATAACTAAAACCGTCGCTAAGAGTATGATGAAATTAAATAAACAGTTTCTCATATATTCTAAATAAAAAATAAAAAATACTGGGTTTATTTCTATATAGACAGTCATTTGATTTATAAATAACCAGATTGCCTGTGATTACCTTTCTGAATAAACAAACATTTATAGGATCAACTTTGGTTCACAAGGTTTTAACAAAAAAATACCATTAGCTTTATTACCAAGACAAAAAATCGTATACATTTTCATTATTGTTTTTTTATTTCTTTATGTTTTTTATTGTTTTTATTTTTTGTTTTTCCTTTTAACTATGATACTATAAAATCTATCAATTATCATTTTATTATATTACCAGTAACAATGATAACATATCTTTAAATGCTCTTTTGAGAAAGCTGATTGAAGCTTTTAATGCATAATTGTTCAACTGATTACTTGCAACTCCAATGTTCATCATAACCACAACTGTCTAAATCATAATTTGCAAGTAGCCAAACAAAATGCCCTTTTGCTTCAGTGCTTTTTAAAAAAGTTATGTTTACGACTCTAAAAACAAATGTCAGTAATCATAACCATAAAACTCATCAACAGCATTCATTATCAACATTTTTCCCCCCCTCCTTTCAAACGTACTAGTCTCGTACGTAAAACAAAATGTAAGCAGTCTTTGTGTTTTCTGCTTTTAATCCAGCTTTGCTTGTAGCCTCACTGTTTTCTGCCATCTTCTCTGGAGCACTAGTTTTGGACACAGTAATATCGTCAATATTGATCCAGTCATCAGACTTTCCATTAGACGAACATGACTTAACATCGACTGTGTAATGCCCAGATGTAGCAAGAGGGCCATGATGATATACAACGCCACACAAGCTATAAGTAGGGCATTCAGGAATGCGGACGTTATCTGTAACAGCAGTCTTAGGAATGGTCAAGTGCTCAGGGAACGAAATGGGCTTGGATATCTTTTGTACTTTGTCTGATGGATACCCGGCATGAGGACTTCCATTGGCATGTCCATCAGTAGTATTTTCAGCTGAAGCATATGCAAATCTCTTCAAATGAATAATCAAAACTTGAGGCATAGAGTCAATAAGTAATTGCTTTGTAGCTGTAACCGGCTCTCCATTTGTGGAATATTGCAAACGCTCCTGTGTTGTCAAATTGATAAATGCATCTTCAATTGAGTGAACAGCAGCATCTGAGATATCCAGTTGAACTTGTTGAAACGGTTCTCTAGTAATAGAGGGGTTCTTTTGAGTAGATTCATTAAGAATTGACTTCATTTTACCACCAAACAATTTAGTGATTGGAGTGTCGCTTTGGACAGCAGTCTGAGTGATTTGAATGGCCTTATTGTTTTTGCCAACTTCTTGCCATTCGTCGCTCTCCTTAGATTCATCCTTTTGTTTATCTATTGTAGATGCCTTGGTATCAGAAGTAATTGACAAAGTAAACTCATCATTCAAAGCCTCAAGAAGATATCCCAAGAATTCTTCAGCATCTTCCTGATGTCCTCTCTTATAGTGCTTGAATTTAGGGTGAGCACGAATAGTTTCGTAAAACTCTTCAGGAGAAATTGGATGGATGCTGGGATCAGAATAAGAAACATTCTTGCCATTTTTGGAGTTACCATTAGTGTTGTTAGCATTTCCATTCTTTGCTTGAGGAGGGACAGAAAATTCCTTCAGCATGTTGATTAATGCATCTAATAATGGAGTTTTGCTAACAGTTGGAGCAATTGAATTTTGACGAATATAATCAATCATTTGATTAAATGGCTTGCAGTGGATCAAGGCTTGAAGAATGGAATTCATAAAACAAATGTTGCCAGTATTAATAAAGCCACGAGAATAAACTACTGGGTTAGCCCTGTTTTGAACCTTTTTCAAATCGTATGACTTCAACACATGACCAAGAGACTGCTTTTTCATGGGTGCCAAGGGAGCAGTAGAGCTTTGCAAAGATCCGTTAACTTTGGTATTTTTGGTAAGTGTATCATCAGAAATGGATCCAGCAGACTTATGAGTCTTTCGTTGAGCATCATCTGCGGCTTTGCCCAATGCTTGAGCCCAGCTTTTAGATGGAGATGGGGATGAGATTACAGGCTTACTTTGAGGAAGCTCCTCTAACTTTGATTTTGTTGGAGTAGTAGTAGTAGTAGTGGTAGCAGTAGAAACGTTAGCAGAAGTAGGAGAGGAATTAGATAATGTAGTCTTTGTTGCCTGCTTTGATGAACTTTTAGCAGAAGCAATACTAGATGATTGCGGTATTGGAGATGACTTTTTGGTAGATGCAGGTGAAATTGTAACAGAGGATGGTGATGATGATAAGGGTTGAGGTAACGAAGAAGAAGATGATGGTTTTGCAGTGCTTTCTAAAGTTTTTGATTCTTTTTTCTCTTCAGCTGGTGGAGGGGGTTCACTGACCTCTTTTTGATCTAAAAGATTGACATTATTATTGTATTTTGAATTTTTTACAGCGTCTGACTGTAGTTTTTGTGTTTGTTTCCTTCGTGATGCAAAAAAATGCGCAACCCCCTCCTTATCAGTGCACCACGGCAGTCTATCATTAAATGATCCCACTACAGGGGGTTGCGACGACGCTGAGGAAGATGGTCGTTTTAGTTGTGGTTTTGGTTTTTCGGTATTCTCAAACGGCTGAGTTTTCACAGAATTATTAGAATATGTGGTATTAGAGTTGTTATTCATCATGTTAATTTTTTCATCATGCTTATTTGGTATTTGAAAATGATTGCGTGCGGCTGGCTCTTGTACGCTGGGGGATGAAGGGATCGAGGTAATATGTGGATAAGGATTTGATTGTTGTTGCATTTGTTGGGGATAGAATGAAGGTGGCATAAATGGATTCTGAGGTGGATATGAGTATTGAGTGTATTGTGGTTGAGAATACTTTGATTTCGATATGCGTTTGTTATACATTGGAGTTGAGTCTTTTGCTCTGTATGGATTTTCAAAGTTTGGATTTGAATATGACATGGGGCTACTATAGTATGTGGGATCCATGTAGTATGTAGGACCATGATATTGCTGGAATCCTTGATCTTGATCAGCATAAAAATAGTTTGGATTGTTCATAATATTAGGAGAAAAATGACCGCCGTTTTGCATTGTAAAGTCTTGTTTTTTATAAAAATGTTGATAAAAGATCTAACTTTTGCTGAATTTCGTTATCTTGAGGGAATAAAAGTACAAAATAATCGTAACAGTTAATTATATAGATAAGATTTATTGATACAATTATAAAGCGTTAGCTATATTATTGAAGGAGAAAAAAAAAAAGTAATAATCGGGTAGGATTGACTAGAAAACGAATAGTGATGCTTGATGGGTTGATGCACTAGATGATTGATTGGATTGTAGGATGAAATATAAGTGATTTTATAAGCTTTATAATGATGGCAAATTATGTCTACGCGAGCTAAAGCAACTTAAAACAAGTAAGAAAACAGGCAAATATATAACAGAATGAAAAGCGAGACTGAAGAAAATTAGATATAATTATCAAGAACAGAGAGTTTCCAAAGTAAAAAAAAAAAAAAAATTATAGTGAATTACTAGAACTGATGGTGATGGTAGAGGAGGGGGAGAGGAAAAAGAAGCAGAAAAAAATTTGTGGTGGTAATGCTGGAATTTTTTTTTCTTTCTTTTGATTGTTGCAATAGTGAGAGAAGCACCAAAAAAAAGTTTTCAACCCAAAACTTTCTCGATTACTTTTTTGCTGTTTCTGCACCCTCCATAAAATAAATTACCACAGTAAAGAAAAAATTATGACAAATCACAAACGTTACTTTCATTATTACCCTGCTTAGTCACGCGCCATCATTTCATTGGACGGCCCCCCGGTGTCCTATTGCTATGAGCGTCATACAAAACTGACTGAGTATTAAACTGCCACTCATACAATGCTCCAATATACTCGCTCACATTAGTAAACTCTGTTTGTTCATATTCCTGATCCAGGTTGCCACCCTCTTCACCTTCCTGTTCACTAGTGCCCATTTCTTTGGGGGCTCTCCGTAGTGGGTCTCTAAGACGTTCTTTGTTTGCCTTGTACTCTTCCATCCATTTAAATACACTCTTTCCACGTACAAACATAAATACAGACACTAGATGAACACAAACGGGAACTCGTCCAGACCCTCCTTCTGCTCGGTGAACAAACCCTTCATAACCTTGGCCCCATCCACTTTTTGTACGTTTCAGAAGTAAATCAATTTTTCTTTGCTTTGAACTTGATTTGTCTGTAGTAACTTCATTTAAATCCATTTCTCGGCTTTTATATTTGGACATGATGTATTCATCGCAGTTACATTGCCACTTTTCTAGAGATACAAAATGCTCCTGCTTCAAATTATCATAGTTTGTCTTTACACGCCAAATTCTGTAGTCATATCTTTTATCTTGTTTGGAATCGGAAGACTTTTTTATTTTCCAGTTACCGGAATATTTTACGAAAACGCCGTTTTGCCCTGAAATTGTAGACGAGTCTTTCCGAAGCGCAGCTCTCACAGATAACGGCTCTATTATGGTTGTTTTACTATTACCATTTGTTTGATCAAGTTTCATTGATTTTTGTGCCCTCATTCTTATTTCTTTATTTCTTGTTTTCATTAACAGCTGATGATGTTCAATTAGGTCGACAGCTTTGTTGTAGATACCAGGTAATAGCCACACCAAAAGCAATAACACCTTTTTAATCTCGCGCTCGACTTTGAAGTTTGGGTAATCTTCTTCTTCAATATAACGATCTTCTTTTCGACCTTTTAAAGCTTCATATCTAGTCAATTCCTCTTTTGTGAGCTGGAAAAGTTTATCAAAACAATCATCAATTTGCTTATCCATTTTATTGTGGTTATTGGTAGGTAGTAAAAAAATAAAAATAAAAAGTAAAAAAAGTAAGATTATCTCTCAATTAAACAATCGCAGATTTTAGATTAAACTTTATTTTTTTTTCTCAACTTTAAAAAAATACCAAAATATAAAATGTATTATTTATTATAGATAGTTTGTTATACAAAAGTAATTAAAAAATAAATTAGACAAAATCTGAATTTATAATTTATTTAACGCTTTCTCTTTTTGGTTTCTTCAGCCTTAACCCTACTGGCTTTTACATCTTGCTTCATAGCCTTGCTATCCAATTCATCCCAATCTTCTCCAGATTCGTCGTCAAACTCTCCAGAAGATACTTCACTTTCATCAGAAAAGTCACTACCGTCCTCTGAATATGAATCACTTTCGTCTTCCGGCTCTTCATCAGAAGCCTGAAATTCAGACTCTTCCTCAGATTCTTCCTCTTCTTCGCCTCCACTTCCATCACTCTCTGTACCAAGGAAACTCCAGCCCTTTGAAAGGAAAAATTCATGTGGATCATTCTGAACAGTTTTCATAATTGTGGGCCAGTTAAGATTGACAGGCCCTTCATAGTATGGAATATCCATACTGTTAAGCCAATCTTTGACAGAATCCAATTGAGTCATTGGGATAGAGTTGATGTGAGTAACAGGCTTAGAGTAATCTTTATAGACAATTACCATGTCAAATTGTCTCAATCCAAATTGAACTCTTTCGAGATTAACAACTTCAATTTCAGATAATGTAACAACCAAAAACGGAGGGTCAATTAATTGAATAAGACATTCTGTTGTGGGCTGACACAAAACATCAGATCTAAATGGCACACCGTTAAATCCAAGATCTCTAAATGGAATCTCAACTTCTAAAACGTTGTTTGTTGCATTTGATATTTCTTCAGCAAACTTTTTGAATTCCTTGTTCAGTGCAATACGTCTTTGACGCTCCATCTGTTCTTGTTCTAATTCGTCTTCATCACCATATCTGTACTTCCTTCTTCTGCTGTTTCCAGTTTCATCATATGCTAGATCAGTAGCTTCTCTGTAGATTTGAATATCCTTAGTCTTTTTCTTACCAACCATGATAGGATTTTTAAGGTGGGCGTGAATTATTACAATCATTTCATGATCACAAGGCTGGAAAAATAAGTGCTTGATATTGCTGAACAAAATGTCAAGATTTAAATCGGACCTAATAGGAGATTGATATCTTAAACCGTTTTGATGAATTTCAACCAATCCAGCAACACGCTTTCCTTCTGGGGGAGGTCTAATAAAAATAGAGTCAAGTCGAATGGGTCTGTGGTTTTTAACCTGAATAAGTTTTCCCTGTTCGATTACATCAGCCATTTCCTTCTTTTCAGCTTCTAGTTTGACAACGTCCTTCTTGAGATCTGTAATACGTTTCAAAATTTCAGCCATTCTAGCACCATCGCGACTCCTGAATGTGATACTTCGAACAAATTGAGAATCGGCGTCGCCAAATGGAACATCTTCTTTCTTTGAGACACCTTGACCGGGAGAGTTGAAGTTCAAACGTAAATAAACAAATTCGCCCTCTTCGTTTTTGCTACCATTCTTATAGTATGAAATATGAATTGGTACCATTCTACCATTTATAGGTAGGAGAATTGTTTTGTTTTTAGAATCAATAAGAATTCTGAGATCCTTTGTATTTTTTGGTAATTGACTGGCATGTTTATATGATTCATATCTCTTCATAGAAGTTTTGGAAACATTCGTATCTCCAGATTTTTCATTAGCGTACTTTTCAAGACCTGCTTTTTGTAATCTTTCGTGAAGCTCCTTTTGGTTAAGTCGACGCTTGATTTCTGGGTCTTCATCTTGATTTTTTGTTTCACCTCTAAGCTTGGTTTTCAAAATGGCTGTTTTTGTTGGCTTCTTAACCTCCTTCTTTACCGGCTTTGTATCTTCTTCTTCCTCCTTGAAGTAGTATGAAACATCTCCTCGACTCTTTGGGGACTCGGTAAAAACAACTG
Source organism: Magnusiomyces clavatus CNRMA 12.647 (assembly GCA_000817185.1). Classification (NCBI taxonomy): domain Eukaryota; kingdom Fungi; phylum Ascomycota; class Dipodascomycetes; order Dipodascales; family Dipodascaceae; genus Magnusiomyces; species Magnusiomyces clavatus. The sequence goes on from CBXB010000038.1 coordinate 183,393, forward strand.
GAGCGCCATTAGTGACTTTGACGGTGTCAATCAGCAATATACTGTAGACTTTACTTCTATCATCTGTAGCATCATTATTAGGAATATTTTGAAAGCCAATGACTACATTCAATGTCATACCTTCCTTTAAGACGTGTGGGTTTTTTTCATTCAACAACAAGGTATTATCCCTAAATTCAATGCCGGTTCCCCAACCAACGTTTTTAAGAAAGTAAGGAAGAAGCTCTGGTTTCTTTTCCTTAATGAATTCTTGGGCAGTTGTGTAGACATCCTTAATCTTTGTGCCTTCTTTGATAGATTCTAACACTTTATTTTCAAGGGCGACTGCAAATGTGTAGTTCGACTCTTGAGTTTTGGTAGGGTCAATTAAATATGTTCTACCAATATTTGAGCAATATGACTTGTATCTAAGCCCTAAAAAAGTGACAATAATGCCACCATAAAGCGTATTATCGTCAGAAACAGCGGAAGGTCTAAGATCAAAATTTCCACCTGATTGAATGACTGGAGAGTAACACCAATCTAATTGCATAGGATCAATTGAATCACCAAGTTTTAATACCCTTTGAAAAAACTTGTTGTCGTCAATTTTGTTATTAACTGTTTCTGAAAGATCCGAGTGTTTTACTTTACGCTCTTCATCAATTATAGTGGAAATTTCATCAGCAAGAAATTTGGACATAACACCAGTACTAGCCTTCGAAGCAATACGAATGGATTGGATTTCATCTTCGTCTTTGATATAAAGCAATTCTGAAATTGCTCGAGATACATCAACTTCAGTGAGATTTTGCTCAGATGGTTTATAGACTTCTTTCCATTCATTGATGAAAGGACCTTGATATTCGTCTTTTGGAATAACACCAACATTAGGCTATATTTTATTGAAATGTTAGTAAAAAGGATTTATATCTAAAATTATAACAAAAGTACTTACTCCAGCTTCAGACATTTTGTTGATGAGATCTACAAAGAGCTTTTTATTGTGTTCAGCATCTTTGGGATTTCTAGTCCAAACTAGTACAGAAGGGCCCTTAATTGCAGCCAGATGTTTTGCTGTAAAAACTTGGTTAGTTATAAAAACAATTAGAAATAATAGTAGTCATTTCAAACTTACCTTTGCTTGTACTTGTTATGAAAATTGACTCGTCTTTGGTGATCAAAAGAGCAGTTGTCGGAAATTCATAACCTAGCAACCACGTATGGACAACAGAACTTTTTCTATAATCTTCATCAGGCTTTCCAATAATAATTAAAATGGAGTTTGCGCCGTTAAGAATTGGTTTCTTGGTGGCAATTGCTTTCTGAAAAGCTTTGATTCTTTTGGAGAATACTCCGGCATCAATTTTAATATCACTCATAACAAAACTTTTTTTTCCTGAAAGTCTAGCTAATTTACAATGATGATAAAAATTTCAATCAATGCCTTTGCCGGTAAAGTGAAATTAAGTTGTTGATGAGTGTTTTTTACAATGATTCGAAATTATTAGAAAAAAAACGTAGAAGTGACGAAAATGGCGGAGATGGAAAATTGGAAAAAGCAATATCTAAAGAAAAGTAAATAACATAATTAAACATGGAAAAAAAAATTAAAAACAAAACGCGACGACCGGGTAACTTATATGTTCCTATAAAGGCGATCGCGTATGAGCTGATTCAAGCTAGCTGATTAAAGTATTTATCAGCATTATATAATAGAACTACGTGGTAACATTTAAGATCACTTAAATTACATCCAATGTAATGACAACAACTACTTGTTTTTTATTAAATTTTGTTAATTGTGAACACAAAATGGGTTATTTTTTATACTTTTTTGCCTTTCCCCTTAATAAAAAAACACCAATCTCAAATACTCATTACCTTTTTTTCTCCCTTTCTTTTTTTTTTCCTTTTTTTAATCATATTATATCAACAAGATAACTCTGTTACAGCCATTTTTTTATCTAATATAGACCATTTTTTTAAATCAATCGATTTATTTCAACCATTTAGTAGCCTTTTTCAGTAATATATCCATTATGAGTGACGAATACGATTTTCTTTTTAAAGGTATAGTTTTTCTTGTTTTACTTTTTAGATTACATACTTGAGATTGTCATTAGCGTACAAACAGGAAATCATTTTACTTAAATTTTTTTTTGCTTTGCATTTTTTCACAATAAAACAACTACACATTTAGATTTGTTTCCATAGATTGCATACAGTAATGAATTTAAAGATCTATACTAACAGATCATTATCATTCTCCTTTTTTCTTCTTTGTTTTATCTAGTTGTTTTAATTGGTGACTCCGGCGTAGGAAAATCAAATATTTTAGGCAGATTTACTCGAAATGAATTCAATATCGAATCTAAAAGTACAATCGGTGTCGAGTTTGCAACAAGAACAGTTTCTGTCGATGGAAAGACTATTAAAGCTCAAATTTGGGATACAGCAGGTCAAGAACGATACCGTGCTATCACTTCCGCTTATTATAGAGGTGCCGTAGGTGCATTATTAATGTACGATATCACAAAGTCAGAAACATATGAACACGTTAGCAGATGGCTAGAAGAACTAAAGGATCATGCTGATCCCCAGATCGTTGTGATGCTTGTTGGCAACAAGTGCGATCTTAAGCACCTTCGTGCCATTCCTACTGAAGAAGCTAAGAATTTTGCTAGTAAGTACCTTTGTTCTGTTTTTGGAATTGCAAGTGTCTAACTTTTTTTTTTTTTTTTTTTTT